>RJWT010029958.1:0-14776 GCA_004365215.1 Cuniculus paca | reverse complement strand
GTGACCTCCTTTGCCTCAGTTGCCCTGGAAAGGTGCTATCTGCAAACACAGTCACACTGGACATCTGGGCAGTGGGGCTTCAACGGATGGACAGGATGGACAGAGGGCAATTCGCCCATGAAGCCCCGGAGGACACAGCGGGCTCTGTGCCTCACAAGGCCTGGGTTCCCATCCCAGGCAGCCCTCATTTGAGTGAAGTCAGTTCACATTGGCAAATCTCCACTTTTCCCTCTGAAATCCCACCCCCTCTCTCTGTCTGGGCTCGGGGGTGCTCTGAAGAGGTGAGGGTATGAGGTGGCTTTGTGGCCTGTGTGCTCTGGGTGTGCAGGACCCAAATGATCCCCGGGCTGGGACAGCTGGGTGTGGATGAGCCTGGAACACGAGGCCCACATGGCCAGGGAAGAGGCCAGTGAGGTCTGCACCGTACCCACCCATGAGCACCCACCACACCGCGACAGGAGGTCAAGCAGTGCAGAGGTTCGAGCTCAGGGAGCTGAGTGAGGCCTTGGTGGGAGGGGGCAGGCAGTCACCTTGCAAGGGCTTGCTGGGGCCCCTACCTAGGATGCGTTGAAAGGGACCCTTTCCTCCAATACACACAAAGGTTCCAGAAGGTTCTGAGGGCCTGAGAAGGCCATGGGGTCTGGAGGACACCAAAGTGATGGAAGCCGGGAAGCAGAGCAGAACAGAGCCTGCCAGCCATGCCTGCCCCTCTCGTCCAGTGCTCGGCCCAGTCTTCCTCCCCAATGGGCACGGTTCCACTGCTCTGACTGCATCAGGAATTACCTCTCCTTTGGGCCAAAGACAAAAAAGAATGCAGACTTGTTTCCAGGATTATTAAATTACACACAGCGTATTCTTCCTGAGCGCGTCCCGTCTTAGTGGGGTTTAGAGCTGCGCTCAGGCCCGCCAGGCTCCGGTTACCTCTAATGAGGATAATGATCAGGAGGCTTAACGATAATTCCACCCTGATTCTCCGGCCGCACAGCCGTGTTAGACAACTTGGACAGTGGGGAAGAGAAACAAAAGGCGCCCGATCCACGTCACCGCCGCGCTCCTTGGCCAGCAAGGGCCATGGCCACCAGCCCAGCCTGCTTAAGAGTGGCCAAGTGCTCTCAGGATGGATTAAACACCAGCTTACACCCCTTTGGGGAGGAATGAAAGTCAGAGCAAGAAATAAAACCCCAAACAACAACAACAAAAAAATGCGGCTAATTCCATCCTGTCAGCGGTGGATATTAAAAAAGACTATGCACTGGCAGCCCAGCGATGTATGAGCCACAATGGCACTACTGTTTAATTTTAATTTAATTTTCAGAAAGGTGAGCGAAGCCCCAAGAGCAGGAGAAAAGCCTCTGGGCGCTTTTCTCCCCTGCAGGCTGTCTGGAGTTTTCCTGGGGCCTGGCTGGAAAGATTCCCTGTCTCCGAGAGGGAATATCTGCAAACCACAACCCACCCAGGAACTGCTATTTACTGAGCATCTACTCTGTGCCCTGCCTCTTCCAGCCTGCAAGCCTCACAATAACTCAGAGGCAGAGAGAATTATCTCCATTTCATGGAAGAGGAGGTGAAGCTCAGACAGGCTGTGGGATTCTGCCAAGGGTGCCTGGAAATAAGAGGCAAAGCTGAGATTCAAGTTCAGTTCTTTCTGGTTCCACTGCATTTCCAAATAGGAGCTTGGCTCTGCTCATCCTTTGTTGCCATCCCAGATCCTGGGGCCTGAGGCTGGACGGTCACCTCTTTGGTTCTATCTCCTGCAGTGGCTCTGTGTAGCAGCTGCGATTGTTTCTTAGATGTAGAACAAGCCAGGTGTGAGAGCACGCACCTGTAATCCCAGCACTCGAGAGGCTGAAGCAGAAGGATCATCATAAATTCAAGACGAATCTGGGTCCCATAGTGAGTTCACAGCCAGCCTGAACTATATAATGAGACCACGTCTCAGACAAACAAACAAATGAACAAACAAGCAAGCAAGCAAAAAAAAAGTTGAACAAAGCTATTGTCACTGTTCCTACTACACAACCACTCCACGTACAGACAGAGGGCAGTGGCTGCCCACCGCACCCCTCAACACTTCCCATGCCTCAGCTCTCCCTGAGCTCATCCTCTTTCCTGATGCTGGGCTCCATGCTACTCATGCATCTCCCAGGACTGACTAATGTTTTGTACATTTTGGACAGGCAGTGAGGCCAGGGATTGAAGCCAGATTCCCTAGCTTGTGGGGCCACACATCAGCAAGCACCTTCTGGGGCAGCTTCACTGGTGTTAGGGAGGGGAGGACACTAGGGATGGGCAGGAAGGGAGAGGCAGGAGAGGGTATCTCCATTTACCAAGGGGTGGACAGTGCACGTCAACCTTCCAACGAGGCCTGCTGGAAGTATTCCTGACCCCAGCCTTGGAGGTGGCAGTTCAAAGAGTCAGAAGAAAGAGTGGCCTGGGGAAAGAGCTCCCTGACTTGGCTCTTGGGTGTGTCAAGGCCTCAGGGGACTGTGACGACCTCAAGGACACAGACTGGGTAGAAATCCCAGCTCAGCCACATGTGGATCAGGTGCCCTGGGCCCCAGCTTCTTGATCCCTGACACAGGTGGTCAGAGTCGAGGCCTGGGCTGGAAACATTCCTACTTCAAACCTGACCAGCACGGGCTTTTCGAAAACATGGCTCACACACATTTAGGAAGAATCTGCCCATGCATCAAGGGAAAAAACACATCTCATTTGTCAGATGAAGAAGCTGAGGTTCACAGAGAAGCAATTTTTCCCATGTTTCCCTGCCCCACGAGAGTGAACAGCCTGAAGCCCAAATCTGGTCAGGACAGGGCCAGGGTGAAGATATAGCCTGTGTATGTGTGTACATGACCGCATGTGTGTGCCCATGCATGCTCATGTATGTGCCGTGTGCACACATGTACACACCTTTGGAAGTGTTCATAGGAGTGTCCACGTGTGCATGAGTGTGCACTGTGTACACATGTGTATTTGCGTACATTTATGTTCATGTGTGTGGTAACGCACATGTAGATGCATGCCATATTTCTTGTGCATTTGTGTATTCATGCGTGCTGTGCACAATTATGAATATCTGTGCAACCACGTGCTTGTGTGTGTGGGTTATGCATGTGTTATATGGCTGTGTGTGCACATGTGTGCATGGGTGTGGGTATGTGTGCCTAGGTCTGCATGTACGTGTAAGTAAAAGCTGGTTGCCCCTCACCACTCCACCTGAAATCTCATCATGCCCTCCTGCCTCCCCACCCCCACCACCCGAGGGAACCTCTGCAAGTCCCTGACGCTCTCCATACAGCATTGTGGTTTGGAGCCAGAGGTCCTGGGTTCAAACTCCCACAGTCACCCTTCTGAGATCTTGTCGTATTTATTTAGTAGCATGTGTTTGGTGAGATGTGAATGCATCCACATGTGGAAAGTACGAAGAACAGTGTATGTGATGTTGCAGGTGCTACACAAGTGCTTACTGAATGAGCAACCGGGGGCTTTGGTCCTCAGGAAGGTTTCCTTATTGGCTGCTGCATTTTGCTTCCCATCATGGTGAGGCAAGCTCTCTGTTCTGGAGTTGCCCAGACAGGTGGGCTGTAATATCTGCTGACTCAAACCCCAGCCCTCAGCAGAATTTGGGGGCATCAGAACACCCAGGAGGCGCTCTGGAGGCCTGGGCCATTTCTCTGATGCAGTATGCACTGGGAAGTCTCTCTGGAGGCAAGAAAAATGATGGCTGTGCTGGAGAAAGGGGTGTAGCTCGTGAAAGATGCACAGCACACGAGGAACTCGAAGGAAAGCACTTTAGGCTGCGCCTCTCCAACTGAATGATTCCATTTCGATGTAAAAATGTTCTGATTTTTATTACAAGCCTGTTGTAGGGCTTCCATCTACAAATAGGAATGCGCTCACCCACAGGGCTACACCTCGGGAGCAAGAGGCTTGGAGAAGCCACCCTTGCTGCCATGCCACGGGCCCCAGTTGCCCACGTGGGGTTGCCAAGACTTGCCCCTGTTCCCAAACCAGCTGGTCCTGACAGGCACTGGGCGGCTCACAGCTCTGGTGGCTACTCACAGGGGACTCAGCCCTACCTGCCCTGGAAAGGATGTGGGATGAGGTAGGACCCTGTCCAATGTGGTGCTGAGGCGCTCTGAGTTCAGAGCTACCCGGAGCATGTCCAGCTCCACTTGAAGACACAAAGCTGCCCCGGTGAGGCCCACAGCAGGCTGTGCTGGAGCCGGCATGCACTGTTTCCTGAGCACCGACTGCTAAAAATTTGGTGAGCAGATGGTTAAACAGGGCCGTCATTAAAATTACATGATTCCAACTTACAACGTAATAATGCACATGGAAAACAAAAGGTATGGTGAGCTTTTTCTCTATAATAGCCCTACACATCATCATCCATTTGTTAAAAGTCAATGACCAAGCCGGGCGTGGTAGCTCACGCCTGTAATCCCAGCACTCGGGAGGCTGAGACAGGCGTATCGTTGTGAGTTCGAGACCAGCCTGGGCTACAAAGTGAGCTCAAGGCCAGCCCGAACAGCATAGTGAGACCCTGTCTCAAAAACAGGGCTGGGGATCTAGCTCAGCGGTCTAAGCACCTGCCCGGCAAGCGCAAGGTCGTGAGTTCAGTCCCCAGTGCCACACACACACACACAAAAAAAGTCAATGACCAGCTCTTGAGAGGATGAGGCAGGAGGATTGCTGCAAGTTCAAGGCCAGCCTGGGCTACAAAGTGAGCTCATGCCCAGCCAGAACTGCATAGCGAGACCTTGTCTCAAAAAGACCAAAAAACAAAAAAAGCAGGGGGTGGGGTGCAGCTCAGTGGCAGAGCCTTAGCCGGCTTGCAGGAGGCTCAGGGTGTGATCCCCAGCACCACAACACCAAAGTCAATAATTGAGACCTCAGTGCGAAAGACGGACTGGGGGTGTAACGCTGTGTCCGAGCACAGTCACCGACTGGAGCCATCATTCCACCCTGGTGTGATACTGGATGCGTGTCCATCAACAGTGGGGACAGGGGCATCTGGGAACTCTCCAGACTTTCTGCTCAGTTTTTCTAGCAACCTAAAATTGTTCTAAAGTTTACTTTTCCAAAGGAAAGAAATACTCAAAACTCATCACTTGCTAATTATTTAACACCATCTCTGCTTCTTGAATTATTTACACCTCTTGCATCTGTAGGGTAGAAACACTGCAGTAAGATGTGCTACAGCAGCGGTCTGCCCAGCTCTGCGTTCAAGCCATAGCACAATGGTAGCTTGGAATGAGCCTTGAGGGGATGTTTACACCACAGAAATTGACAAACACTACAAACCCACAAACACTGCTAAGTTCATACTGCTGCGTTGAACTTACAAGCTTGGGAAACTGAGTTGTAAATGGCCTATAAATGGAAGCCATGCTCTCCCAGCACTTGAAAACTATCATCTAAGGGCTCAATGGAGTTTTCTAACCATTAGTAAACTCACAATGTTGCCATTGTTTCCATTTTTCTTTACTCATTAACAGATGAAAACATCAACCAACATTCCTGTAAGTAGCCTCCTTTCTGCATTACAACCAGAGGTTGACTAAGGATTTGAGAATTCAACAATGACAACGACGAAATCAATGAAAAGTACACTAGGCGGGGTGGGGTACTCCCGAACTCCCAGTTACTTCAGAGGCTGAGGCAGGAGAATCACTGGAGGACTGGAGTTCAAGGCCAGCCTGGGTAATATTGTGAGCGTTTGTCTCAAACAACAAAGTGGAAGAAAAATCAATACAAGCATTCTGTAAGAATCGACTGCTTGCGTGGCATTTGCGATCTAGAGTATTTTTACTACTTGTAAATCATGTGCTGTACATCTTCTGAGTTGGTAAAACTTATAATAAACATTGCTAGTGCACCACGGCCTGACAGGCAGCTTGGGAAAAGTTACCTGGTTCCCACTTTGTCCTTTAAAATAAAAAGTGAAGACGCACGTGCTTCAAAATCAGAGGCATCGTAGTGAGGGCCTCTTGTGCCGGCACCAGACCACACTCACGGTAGCCCCAGGGGGAGTGACCTGAGCCTGGGTTCCCTTGCAAGCAGTCCTGAAACAAGGAGTCCCCAGCAGGCTGCGGGTCTGAGAAGTGGCCGGGGACACACGGGACAGGAAGCCGTGTCATCAGCTGAGACACCTGCGGGCACTCTGGACACAGAGTGAACAGTGCCCTTGAAACTGTGACTGGAGGGAAGTTGGGGTGCTCCCTGGGAAGGGATGGGAAACCCAAGGCAGTCTGTCTAAAATGCAAAGCCAAAAGAGCATCCCTTCTCCTTGGGACGCTGTTTCTCTCTCTCCTGTGCGCCCCCTCCTGGAGGCAGACAGCTGCCCTACTCCCAGCTAGCCAAGGAGTCCAGGTAGCAAAACAAAAGGTTCTTTCCTGGGGGCAGAGCAAACGTCTGATTGGCCTAACTGAGTCACATGCCTGCTGTCATCAACCAATTGCATGGCCTGAAGAAAGTGAAGCCCTGATTGATCAGACTCCCATGTGTGCCTCTTTCTGATTGGTCAGACTTGCCTCTGTGCCTCCTTCCTGAGCCGCCCATGGTGCAAAAGGGGGAGGGGGAGGATCAGAGGATCTTGCTGAGGGTGGGTGGGCTTCTGACAATATGGGGGCACCTAGGCTCAGCGCCACAGCCATTCTGTAGATTTATGGAATTTGTACATAAAGTAGTGTGAGGACATTGAAAAGGATCGTAAGGCTTTCTAACGACATCTGATGCAAAAGTGAAAAGTAGGCCCTTGAGTCGGCCCTGAGTTATTTCATACACTTTCGCCTTGCTAGGCTGGTAGTGGGGCTGGTAGGCTGGTAGTGGGGTCACGGGCAGGGATTCTGCCTTGCTCATTGCTGCAAGTCAGGCACCTGGAATGAAGCCATGCGTGAAGTAGCTGCTCAATAAACACCTGATTCTACCTTAGCTAATGAAGAGCGTGGGCACGAGGGAAGGGAAAACCTGCCTGTGGGATAGCCGCTGCTCTCTGCAGAGCCTCTCCCACGCAGTGTTTCCAGCTGTGTGCTGCAGCACAGTCACATACACATAACTTCAAATAAGGAGAAGCAGTGAACAGCGAAATCAGAGCAAGCGCCTAGCTGAAGCTGGACTCTGTGACCACAAAGATGTAGAAGACTGTTCCAAAGCAGGGTGGAGATCCTGATGCCTTAATGACAACTACCACCCAACTTCCAGGAGGTGTCAATTATTATTATCGTCCTAGTGGAGGCCCAGAGGGCTTAAATGCCACGCCCAAGTCACATGGGGAGCTCCGGTGGCTTCTAGACCTGTGCACCTCAAACTTTAACGTGCAGCCTGCAGATGAAACAGACACGCCTGCCACCCAAGTGGGACTGCAAATCTCATGTACAGCTTTGCAGATGGAAACGTGCATCTGGGTCTTGCGGAAATGCACCTTCAGGTTCTGCAGGTCGGACCGAGGCCCAAGAGTCTGCATTCCTTACAGGCTCCCAGGTGGTGTCACCGGTCATACCTGGCACCTTCAGTGGCAGCTGCTCTTCTGGCTCCTGAGTGTGGTAAGAAGTGAGCTGAGTCCCCCTGCTCCACCCTCCCGCCAGGGTCCTCATGTGCCTCAGTTTCCATGTTTGCCAAATGGGAAGCTGGCCCTTCCTGCTGTACCTCCTATGCCTGGTGGTGGTGACAAGGCTTCCCTGCCCTTCTGTGGTCCAGCAGTGCCCCTGTTGTGGCAAAAGGGCCAGCACCAATCCTGGGGGCTCAATCTCGGGGCTGGAGACGCTGCTCTGGGCTTGGGTCTGGAACGGCTTTCACCAAAGGTTGAGTCCCACCCTTCTGCCACTCCTGCCTGGCCCTTCACACAGGGACAGCAGGCATGGCGTGCACAAGGGGAGGGAGGACGCGTTTGCCACACCAGAGAACTCAGTGTGTTTTGAAGTTGGCTTCATTAATGAACGGATCTGTGTTTGTTCAATTTCATGGGAAAACTTTGTGAATTCTTGCCCTTGAGAATGGACCATGATGGGCTGTGTGCTTTGTTGAAACTGTGAAGCATGGTTTGTCCTCGTTCCTTAATAAATATTTGCTAAGCTTTTTTTAGTACTAGGGATTGAACCCTGGGTCTTTGTACTGAGCTACACCTCCAGCCCTTTTTAGTTTTTAATTTTATTGTGAGATAGGGTCTCACTACATTGCTAAATTGTACAGGCTTTGACTTGTGCTCCTCCTGTCTCAGCCTCCCACAGTGCTGGGGTTGTAGGTGTCTGGCACTGCCATGCCTTAGTGAGCTCTTGAATAAAGGGAACTGCACAGTCAAAGAGAAAGAACTTCTCCAGCAGAAAGGAAGAAACCAGGGATCGCTACCACTCAAGATGTAGGATGGGCTGGGAGGAGAATCAAAAAGCCAGCCTGTGCCCTCCCAGGAGCCTGCAGGAGCGTGGGCCAGGAGACAAGAACTCCTCCACCCCAGGCAACCGGCTGACTCGAGGGAACACAGACTGAGATGACAGCGACTGAACTAAGAAAGCAATCTCAAGTTTGTATTGTTTGAATGCCTTTGCAGGCCTAAAGCTGGGGTAGTCTGAGTATCTATTTAGAGCATAACAATATGCAATATAACAACTATGGGGAATTTCCTTGTGTCTTGTTTTTAAAAATCCAACATTGTTCTCACTCTTGTGTTTTGTTCTGTTTTAGTGTTTTGTTTCAATCCCTTTAAATAAATAAAATTTTAAAAAAGATGTAGGATCCAGGCTGTGGCCACCACGTGTGTGCAGGGAGAGTCTTTGCCAGTGGTGAGCTCAAAGGGACTTTGCTGCAGGGTGCCTCGAGGGAGGGAGGGAGGCAATGCTCGCTGTGCGCACTAACACTCCTAGAATATTAATAGTGAGGGAGCAGATTTTCTCTCATTGGACTGTTTCTACCATCCCAGAGGGGAGGGAGCCAGGAACATGGAGACAGAGCCACAGGAGGGCGGTGCAAGGATGATCTGGGTGATGAACCTCTACACCAGGAGGCACAGAGCACTTGAGGTGACACCTTGGCTGGAATTCCAGTGCCGAGACTCTCAGTGAAATGCGAGTGCCATGTTGGTGACATTGCGGGGCTCAATTATCGAACGGTTCTGTGCTTGTTCAGTGTTATGGGGGAAAATTCATGAACTTTAGTTCACCCTCGAGGGTGGACTATGACGGGTTGTGTGTTTGTGGTAGCTGTGAAGCAGGTGAGAGGTCACTAGCGGGGAGGGTGGCCTTCTCCAGGGAGGGGGTTGGTTGTTGTCGGACTGGGTGAGCGCCTGCTGGAGCCGGTGCTGTCCTCCTCTGCAGGTCTGCCCGCCTACCCCAGCTCATGCCACCTTACAGTGCGGCTCGGCCTCGCCAGGAGCTGAGCAAATGGCACTGCCTTGCTGTCGGGCTCCTCTCTCCCAGAGCAGCAGTCAGTGTCTTTGTCCTCATAAGTCACCCAGGTTCTGGAATTCTGTTATCAAGACAGAAAATGGGCTCAGCAGTCCTGGGAAAGCTGAACTAAACAGCCAATGTCGCTAAACTGGTAGGAACACGACTGAGCTGTCTTCAGAGTTCATCAAAGGGTGAAGTTCCTAGCAGTGAAGTTACCCAAGAGGGGGCGAAGCCGCCCCTAAGATAGGGACCCAGGTCCAGGAGGACGAAGCTCAGATGTTTGTGGAAGTTTCAATAGGTGAGACTCAGTCAATCGCCAGGCCATCACTAAAGGCGTGGAACACAGACAGTCACACAGCTGGCTCTGCACAGCAATAAAGACAACGACGAAAATCAGTGCGCTGGAAAATGACAGCCACGGAAAGCAAAGACTGACTAAATCGAAAGCTCTTGCTTTAAGAAAAAGCAAATAACAAAATAAATGAAACAGGAAAACTAGGGATACAACAGAAATTTAAATGCAATTTTAAAAGTATTAGGATGGGAGGGAAATCTCTGCATTTTTCGTATCTCCTTGTCATGCTTCCTCTTTTGTTTATAGAGAGAACAGTTTCTAGTATATGTGCAGTGGGTACCTACAGGACGTTGTCTATTTTCAAACCAATTTTTAGTAATTTAATTGCTTTTTTTATTCTTCAAAAAGCTGGCCCATTTTTTTCCTCCTAGATTTTAAAAAGTAGGAGTAACACTGCGGTAGCCATGGCTGCTCCATTTAAGAACGCTTTGCTGCTCAGTCGCCTTAGTGATCGGGTGTAAGGACTGTGTGTGTCCATTCAGTGGGGATCTGCGGTGTCCATATCGACCGACCTGATGCCACAGCTACTTTGAGGTGGCCAAGTGGAAGCTAAAAGGTTTAGATAAAGTGGTGCGATTTTGTATTCCTTAGCATCAGTAGTTCATCAAATGAGGATCACGGTACAAGGACTCGCATTGGAATTACTGGTATTGTACTTGAATGTGTTTTGTGTAATGCTAGTAAATAATAATGGATTTACCTTCTAGTTCCCAAATGTACAATAGATATTGTGAAATGGGAAGAAATTTTTCAAAAGGAAAAAGGAGCTAGGATGGGGGAAAGGGGAAAAGAAGGAAGGGAAAAAGGAAAAAAAAATAAGATCATTGTATTACTTGTTTCTCTTAGTTCATTGAAAAGAAAGGTTTGTGCTACTATCATTTGGAGAATATTTTATGCCCATATCTTGTACTCCGAGTAACTACTTTAAAGATAATGATACTCAATGTATAAACTACTGTTATTCTCCTAATTATTTTGTTATGAAATGTTTACTTTTTTCCATAAAAAAGTTTGTAAAACACAAAGTAGAATCCATCTGGATTTGAGGATCATTGTTGGGTGACCTTAACTGAACTAGTCACACTTCTGAACTCAGTTTTCCCATCTCTATAATGGGAAAAAATAACGTGGATTTAATATGGGTCTCATGATGAATAAATAGATCATAAAAACTATTAACCCAGGAAAAAATACTAAGTATTATGAAAATCTAAAGCTAATACATTTTAAAATCAAGGAGAAAATGGGAAAGCTTCTGGAGGTTTAAGAGAGAGTAGACAAGCTGGGAGTGGTGGCACATGCCTGTGATCGCAGCACTTGGGAGGCTGAGGCAGGAGGATTGTGAGTTCAAGGCCCACCTGGGCTATATAGTAGGTTCAAAGCTAGCCTCAACTACAGAGCAAGACAACATCTCTAATGCAAAGCAAAACAAAATAAAAATGAATGAATAAATAAATAAAGTGTCTAGGAAGTAAACTAAAAGTATGTGACCACTATGAAAAAAAATCATTCCGTTAAAACATTTTTTAAAAGACACCAGGTTTTTTCCCAATTGATGTACACATTCAACTCTATCCCAATCTAAATTTCAGCTGGCTTTTTGAAAAAATCAATGAATTTATTATAAGATATACTTGAAGAAATAAAGGTTTGTGTTAGCAAAATTGATCAAGAAAAGGAGAAGCAGAGAGGGTGCCTTACTAGCAGTGGTTCACAGACTGCAGAGTCATCGAGTCCCAGACTGGACGGGTGCCTGGACCCATGCCAGCAAGGTCAGGAGGGGCACAGAGAGCGACACGTGCATGCCCAGAACCCAGTGGGTGACAGCGAGGACTCCACGGTGCAGTTCAGGAGACAGTACCGGGAAAACTGCTACACTAGATGGAGAAGAATAAGGTCCGATCCCCAAAGGGTGCTTTCAGCAAAGTTGAACTTGGATTAAAAATCTAAGCGTGGATGAGAAAGCATAACCCAGGAAATCATCGGGGACCATCTTGGTGACCTGAGATGAGGAGAGACTTTCTAAGCTAGAGCCCTGCAGTACTGACCATATGGTGAAGGACCAGATCAATTAAGCCTGCCTAAAATTTTTTCCAATGTCTAAAATTTTAACAAGACAAATAATCCGGAGTACATAGTGAACCAGAGTAGATCTCTAAGAAAATTTGTAAAGGTCCCAACAGGGAAGCCGATAAAAAACAGGAGGCAGGAACTCACAGCAAGAGCTTGAGGATGTCCTCTGATTAGTAATTGGATAACCACAGATTGAAGGGCCAGTGCAATGTCCCTTTACGTCTGTCACATTAGCGAGAATTAGCAGGCAGGAATGAGCGCAGTGCTGGCTGCTGGCACAGGTGTGCGAGGCAGGATCTGTGTGCTTGGCCTCAGGGTATCTTCCCGGAAGGGCTCTGCCAAGACGGGGAGCCTCAGAGAAATTCACACCCAGATGGGGGTATTTACAAGGATGCTCATCACATCATTGATTTGGCCTAGGGGGCACTGGAGGCCACTTCTGTGTCCCTCCCTGGGGGATGGACATGTAAAACACACCGGCTGACTACAGACACTGGGGCTACCGTGAGTGGTACAGACACACGGCAACACAGAACACAGACAGCGTCAAGGCGTCAGGCCAACTGCGACAGCACAGCTGTGTCTATGTGCAGTCGGTCACACGCACAAAGAATCTTAAAGTAGTGACACCAGCGTTACAGCAGTGGCAGAGACAGAGCGAAGTAAGCAGGTGGCTCTGATCAATCTGCCCCTCCAGAAGGAACCGAGCGTGGGGACTCTAAGCCATGAACTGAGGAGCATGATTAACTCGGTCCTCTGCAGCTGAGGTCCCGAAACAATGAAAAGCTGGGCCCGCACTTCCCCGAGGGCCCCTGCAGCCCGGGCTGTCAGGGGCTCTGTGATAATCCGTATAAAGGGCTCACTGCACATAGCCTGGCTCACTGCCGTAGGTGTGTCTTCGAGGAACGCAGTAGCTGCTCTTTCATGGAAATGATGGGGCTTAGTGGTGGCCACGCATGTGGATTCTGGAGGCAAACTCATGCTTGTCTCTGCTGCTTGGTGGTGAGGCGACCCTGCCATCATCAGTGACATGGCAGTCCCCAGCACTCCTACCTCCCAGGGCTGGCTGAGGACTCACAAGCCTCCTCAGGATTTGAGGGCATGGCACCGGGCTGCCCAAGGATACCAACATCTGCTGATGTTCAAGCCCCTCACATAAAATGGGATTTTTTGTGTCACCTGCATATAATTCCCCATCTACCTAAAACCCTCTCTAGATGACTTCTCATATCAATACAATGGAAATGCTCTGTGAAGAGCTGTTACGCTATATTGCTTAGACAAGGAAGAAAGATCGGTCTGCGTGCAGTACAATGCAATTTTCTTCCGATTTTGATCTAGATGAATCCAAGGATGCAGAACCTCAGATACTGAAAGCCAACTGAGTATGTGGAGTGCTGGGAAGGGAGCCTGAGAGTCTAAATCTTCAACAGCTGTTTGCTTTGTCCCCCCTGCCTCCTCCTCCTCCTCTTCTTCTTTTTCCTCTTCCTCTTCCTCTTCTTCATCTGCTTTGTTTCATTATTATTCAACTCATTTAAAGAAAGACTGGATTCTCCTGAAGTCTCCTCCCCAGTAAGAACCCCACAGTTTCTCAAGAGGGCGAAATACCTGTACACTGCGCCGCAGATGGGACAGAGGGACATGGCAGGATAGGGAATCTCTAAGGAGGGCGTTTTTCTCTCCGCTGTCATGCCAGAAACTGAGATGGTCAGTGGTTCCCAGAGCTTGGGCTGTGTGGCCGGAGACAGGCAGGTGGGGGCACTGGGGTGGCAGGTGCGTGCACCTGACACCTGGCCGGCCCCACCTTCCTCCCCCCATCCTAACCCCTTGAGCTGGGTGAGGCAGAACCTTGGGGTCTCCCCTGCAGGCCCCGAGAAAGGCCTCGCCCCCATCGCCAGGGGCATCCCACACAGCTCATCGTCATGTGGGAATGATTTGGGGCTGGGGCTGCAGGGTTCTTGGGGCAGGAGCAGGCTAAGATTTCCATAAACACAAGCGCTGAGCCATTTATGGATTTTACTAGAAGTTTTATTGGCGTTGGGTCGCGTTGGCATTGTGTGTGCCTTCAAATGTAAATTAGATTACTGGCAGTAGATTCAATTTAGCGGTAAAAATGTAAAGGGAGTCGGATTGGGCTAAGGATGAAACAATGCAGGGACTGTTCTTGGGTCGAGGAAGGGTGAAATCGCCAAGTGCGTGTGCTCAGGGGCGGGGGTGGGGGAGCGAGGTTCAGCGTGAGGAAGGAGCAGGGCATTGCCTGTCCTCAGAAGTCGGGCGAGCACCATCCCGAGGGCCACCTGAGTCTCCTGTCCCTCTGCAGAGAGCACAGTGCAGTGTAAATGCCACCCTCTCACCCCCGAGCACGAAACACACATCACGCAGGTTTCTGGTGAAGCACAGTAATTGCAAATTTGAAAAGAAAACCTACATTGCCATGGGCGAGGAAGGCCTGGCTGACAAACTGCACCAGTCACAGCTGACATGACCCAGCCGGGCTTGACAGAGCAAGGATTCGAACCCAGAGCTCCAGTATCTAACAATTCCATTCTCATTTTCAGGAGAATTTTACACACATATTCCCTGTGTCCTTTTCATACGGGCTCGATGTGAGCGTATATGTGTGTCAGTAGGTGTGTGCCTATAGATTCGTACATAGGCCCATAAATGTACGGGGGAGTAGATTTGGGCCTACATGGGCGGGGTAGGAGTTCGTGTACAGTTATGTGTGCATGTGTGTGAGTGTGCGTAGGTGATGTGTACTCTTGGGTCAGTGTGTGCACCCGGGTGTGCATACACATGGGTGTGTGAAGGTAAGGGTCGTGCATGTGTGCGCGTGTGGGCAGCTACGTGTGTGAGTGTGTGTGTGAATGTGTGATGCGTGTCGGGAGTGTGACGCTCGGTTGATGGTGATGACGACTGCGCGTGGCCAAGGAGCTGCAGAGGGATGCAGTGGGCCCCCGTGTGG
>RJWT010029957.1:0-14751 GCA_004365215.1 Cuniculus paca | reverse complement strand
AACAATACATAAAATAAATAAATAAATAAATAAATAAATGAGAGAGAAAGAGAGAGAGACCAAGATGGTGGAGCAATGAACAGCAGAAAAAACAGCCTCTCTGAGGGTCGCCATCCAGACCTGGAATATAGCATTGTAAGGAAGACAAGAAGGAGCGAAGTGCGTCCACTGAGCCAGGAAGAATCTGATGCATGAATTGAAGCCCGCACAGAGAGTGAAGAGAGAAACTTCAACGAAGAAGAAAGAGGAAGCTCGCGGCGCCTTCTCTCTGAGACAGGACTCACTGCGTGAAAGGAGCAGTTCAAACTTACGGAAGCGTGGTGACAGTGACTGCTGGCAACCCGGAGGCCTCTGCAGAGAGATGCAGCAGTGGAGGGGAGCAGTGGACATGAAGGACTGCACTGGCTGGTGCTGTTGGTCCTGATATTCCATAACTGAGATTAACTAAGGGTCACATAAAATACTGTGTCACGGTGCCAAAGCCCCAGGGACTGGGCCAAACGAGCAACAGCTTCTCATCTCCAACAAACTGAAGAGCTGAGATCTTCCAACTGACTCAAAACCCAAAAACCAGCTACACCTGGAAGATATCTCAGAGAAGTAGTCATCATCGAGGGGTCCTAAATAATAACAATAAAGCAACCCACCAGAGGCAATTTACTAGCATCACCCCAGGAATTAAACTAAAAAAAAGAAAGAAAAGAAAATGAGAAGAGGGCCGGGGATTTAGCTCAGGCACAAGCATGTGCCTGGCAAGTACAAGGTTGTGAGTCCAATCCCCAGTACCAAAAAAAATCCAAACAAACAAAAAAAGAAAATGAGAAGATACTTAATCGAAATGCATCCCCAGACATCCACTTCACCAAAGGCAAATCCAGGGGGCAATGAGGTGGCACAATCCAAAAGCCCCCTACCATGCCTCTCTGAAGTGACAACAAAGCAACTGACAGAAGCTCCGGAAAACATGAAATCAGAAATAATCTCTCAGACAACTACAGAGATGGTATCCAAAATAAAGACCATGCTTAGTGACACTAGAGCAGATACAGACAAAAAAATAGATGAGCTTAAGAAAATTATGGAAGCTCGACCTAGGAAAGAAATGGAATCCATAAAGCAGATTCAAGCAGATGTCCAGGAGAATAAAAATTGCATTGAATGTATTCGAAGCAGAGTAGGCCAGTGAGAGGACTGGATCTCAGCTATTGAAGACTGGCTTGCAGTTAGCGACCAGGAAAAGAAAAAATTCTCATAAATAGCAAGGAACTATAAGAAATCAATCCAGCCTCCACTGGATGAGACAAAGAAGAATAATTTAAGACTGATTGGAGTCAGTGAAAAAGCAGGAGATAGGGGCTGGGGATCTAGCTCAGCAGTCTAAGCGCCTGCCTGGCAAGCACAAGGTCGTGAGTTCAATCCCCGGTACCGCAAAAAAAAAAAAAAAAAAAAAGCAGGAGATAGCATAAATGATATTAAAAAATGTTCACAGATGTCATGGCAGAAAATTTTCCTGGTAGAGAAAATGAATTTGACATACAGATAAATTAGCATATGGAACTCCAATTAGCTATGATCTAAAAAAAAAAAAATCTACAGCCAGGCATATCATAGTCAAGATTCCAGAAATTTGATTACATCCTGGAGGGCAGCCTGGCTGGAAGAGGGTGAGTCCACACTCTGCGCCCCTCCATTACAGAAAACCAGTCTTAGCCCCCAGAGGCCAAGATCGGCTCCATCACGTCTCTGGGATGCAAAATGGACATTATCATAGCACTGTAAACACCAGAAAAAGGTAGGTTCTTGGGATAGCTATAAAGAACCAACTACATCTACAGGACATCTCTGAGGAAACGACATCTCCTTTCCTCCTTGAGAGAAACATAATACTAGTGGTAGAGTTATATATCATGGAAGGCTGGGCATCAACATAGAAGACAAAAGAAAAGAAAAAAGAAAAGGTAGAGAATGGCAAGACACAGAGGTGGGGTGCAGCCTCAGAACCCCAGCCCAACCAGGACAGGACCAGAAC
This sequence comes from Cuniculus paca, assembly GCA_004365215.1. Taxonomy (NCBI): domain Eukaryota; kingdom Metazoa; phylum Chordata; class Mammalia; order Rodentia; family Cuniculidae; genus Cuniculus; species Cuniculus paca. Next base: position 12,722 of record RJWT010029957.1, on the reverse strand, counting down.
TCAACAAGATGAAGGTAAAAGTCAAACACTGGAACTTTCTAAAATGATAACAACAGATGGGAAAAAACAATTGGAAAAGGATATAGTGGGAAAATGATCTCTCAGGTACAAAAACAAATGATGCTTAAAATCAAAGATATTAGAGAAGACACAAATAAAAGCATAGATAAATTTAGAAAAAGATGCAGACAAAAAATGGCCAACATAGGCGAGAAATGGAATCCATGAAACATATACAAAAAGAAGTTCAGGAGATTAAAACCGCCAATGAAAGTATATGCAACACACTGAATGAAGGAAAGGATCAGATCTTGAAGACAGGATTGCAGCTAGTGATCATGAAAAGAAAGATATCTTCAAAATAGCAAGAGACCATGAGAAAACAATTCAACAGCTACAAAACAAAGCAAAGAAGAATAACACAAGATTGATTGGGGTCAGTGAGAAAGCTGGAGATAGCATAAATGCATTAACAATCATAAATATATATGCCTAATATGGGAACACCCAACTACATAAGACAGTTATGGGTGGTGTCCAGTTATTGGTGGAAAATCAAATGAGCAATAACACAGTTGTAATGGGAGACCTCAATCTCCCATTGTCACAGAGTGACAGATCAACTAGACAGAAAATCAGCAAAGAAATATCATAGCCAAACCAAAACCGTGAGCAAATGGACTTAATAGGAAGAGGCCGTGTCCCAACATCCTACACCAGCTGCCGTGAAAGATCTGGGGAGCCCACCCTGAGGCCCCACCCCTGTTGGGGAAGCATTGGTGAACCACCGCCCCCATTCCTCACCACCACTCCGGGAACCTCAGATCAGAGGGACCCAGGCGCCCAGTCCAATTCCCTGCATAGAGGCACTGGCAGCCAATGCAGGAAGCACCTGGGATGCAGCAGTGGGCTGATTTGGAGAAACACAGGAAAATGTCAACATGAAGGAGCACATATAATCTCAGACCTTCAGTCCACAGAGACGTTCAGGAGACACAGACATAGTAGAAATTCAAGTTCAACACCTGAAAACAAAATTTTTTTTTTTTGTGGCACCGGGAATTGAACTCACGACCTTGTGCTTGCCGGGCAGGCGCTTAGACCGCTGAGCTAGATCCCCAGCCCTGTTTTTGAGACAGGGTCTCACTATGCTGTTCAGGCTGGCCTTGAGCTCACTTTGTAGCCCAGGCTGGTCTCGAACTCACAACGATCCGCCTGTCTCAGCCTCCCCAGTGCTGGGATTACAGGTGTGAGCCACCACGCCCGCAACACCTGAAATTTTTGAAAAGATAACAACTGAAGTAAAGAAGCAACTTAAGTCTTGTGCTGATTGGTTAGTTTTACAGGCCTATGTCTGATGGTCTGAACAGCCATTCTGAAGATAACAAGAGGCATTATGGTAACCATTGTTAATTTCCTATTATCTTGTTTTGAAGTCCTGTATCATTTTTACTGTTTGGTTGGTTGGGTTTTATTCCATTTTTTGTTTGTTTGATTTTACTGTGTTGGATGGTATGGGCAGTTACTTTGAAGATAACAAGAGGCATTATGGTAGCCATTGTCAATTTCCTATATTGCTTTCATTGTATTGTTTTGATTGGCTTTATTCTGTTTGGTTTTATTATCTTTAAAATAAAATTTTAAAAAATTCCAGAAATTCAAAACAAGAATAGGAATCTCAAAAGCTGTTAGGGAAATGAAAAAAAAATCACCTATAAAGGAAGATCCATCAGAAGCACAGCTGACTTTTCAGCACAAACACTCAAGGAGAGCTTGGAGCGAAGTATTCCAAGTTCTAAAGGAAAATAACTTTCAACTCAGATTGATGTACCCAGCAAAACTATCCTTCAAAACTGATGGAGAAATAAGATACTTCCATGACATCTGAGGAAATTTATAACTACTAAGCCAGCACTCCAAAATGTTTTGAAGGACACTCTAAAAAGAGACAATAATGACTACAGTACCTCCATGAACCCCAACAGACAGAATCCACCAAGCAAGATGAACAGTTGGAAGGAAAAAAGGGAGAGCCAACAACAGAAAAATAACATGACGAGGATAAGTCAATACATATCAGTTATAACCATCAATGTTAATGGTCTCAATTCACCAATCAAAAGAAACAGACTGGCAGAATGGATCAAGAAGCAATATCCAACAATATGCTGCATACAAGAAACACATTTAATTCAAAAAGAAATTCATAGATCAAAAGTCAAAAGATGGAAAATAATACATCATGCAACTGGAACTCAGAAAAAAGCAGGGGTAGCAATTCTATTTGTGGACAAAGTGAATTTCAAGCCAAGACTGATTAAGAGAGATAAAAAAGATCACTACATTCTTGTAAAGGGTACAATCCAAGAAGAAGAAATAACAATCATAAATATATATTCAACAAATAACAATTCACCCAACTATACAAAACAAATACTAACGGACATGAAAAATCAAATAAGCCCTAATACAATTGTGTTGGGAGATCTCCATATCGCACTGTCACAAAAAGACAGATCAAGTAAACAAAAAACAATAATGAAAAATTAGAATTGAACCAAATTTTGAACAAATGGACTTAGTGGATGTCTATAGAGTGTTATACCCCACAACATCAGAATACATATTCTTCTCAGCCGCACACAGGATGTTCTCCAAAATAGACCACATACTGGCTCTTAAGTAAATGCAAAGGAATTGAAGTTATCCCATGCAGACCAGAAATTAGGCCAGAAATTAGAAAGCCATGGCAAAAGAAACCACAAGAACTTCATAAACACATGGATATTAAATAGCATTGTAAAAAAATAAAATAAATAGCACTTTCCCGAACAACCAGTGGGTCACAGATGAAATTCAAGAAGAAATTAGACAGTTTTTACAGTTGAGTGATAACATACTGGAACTTATGGGACACAATGAAATCAGTCTTAAGAAGGAAATTTATAGCAGTAAACACCCATTATCAGGAAAACAGAGCAAGTGCATATAAACAACTTAATGGTGAACCTCAAACTTCTAAAGAAAGAAGAGCAGGCTAAGGCAAAAGCTCATACGAGGGAGGAAATTATGAAGATCAGAGCAGAAATCAACTCATTGGAGACTAAAAGAACGATATAAAGAATGAATGAAGTAGCCGGGCGTGGAGGCTCACGCCTGTAATCCCAGCACTCGGGAGGCTGATACAGGCGGATCGTTGTGAGTTCGAGACCAGCCTGGGCTACAAAGTGAGCTCAAGGCCAGCCTGAACGGCATAGTGAGACCCTGTCTCAAAAACACAAGGGCCGGGGATCTAGCTCAGTGGCCTGAGTGCTTGCCTGGCAAGCACAAGGTCGTGAGTTCAATCCCTGGTGCCTCAAAAAAAAAAAAATGAATGAAGAGTTGGTTCTTTGAAAGATTAAACAAAATTGACAAACCCTTAGCCAACCTTATCAAAAAAAGGAAAGACTCAAATCCATGTAATTAGGAATGAAATCACAATAGACCCAGCAGAAATCTAGATCATCTATATCTACTTTGAAAACTTACATTTTAATAAGAAGGGAAATACAGCAGAAATAGACAGTTTCCTAGATGCATATGAATTACCAAAGTTGAATCAAGAAGATATAAAAATCCTAAATAAACCAATATCAATTAATGAAATCAAAGATGTAATAAAAACCTATCAACAAAGAAAAGCCCAGGCCCTGATGGATTCACTACTGAATTCTACAAGAAATTTAGAGAAGACCTAACACCACTACTTCTCAAACTCTTTAATGAATTTGAAAGGGAAGCAATACTCCCAAACTCATTCCTGGAAGCAAGCCTTACCCTGATACCAAAACTGGAGAAGGACCCAACTAAGAAAGAGAATTACAGGCCAATTTCCCAAAATGAATATAGATAAAAATCCTCAATAAGATACTGGCAAACACAATGCAACAAATCATCAAGATTATACACCATGATCAAGTGGGATTCATCCCAGGGATGCAAGGATGGTTCAACATACACAAATCAATACATGTAATACACCATATTAACAGAGCCAAGGACAAAAATCATATGATCATCTCAATAGATGCAGAAAAAAGCTTTTGACAAAGTCCAGCACCCATTCATGATAAAAACCCTACAGAAAATTGGAATAGCTGATCTTTATCTCAATCTGATAAGCCATCTATGATAAACCAACAGCCAACATCATACTAAATGGACAAAAATTGAAAGCTTTCTCTGGGTTGAATGGGACCTCTAGTTCTAGTTTTTTGAGTAATCACCACACTGATCTCCACAGTGGTTGCACTAGTCTGCACTCCCACCAACAGTGGAGAAGGGTTCCCTTTTCCCCATAGCCCCTCCAGCATTTGTTATTGCTTGATTTCTTGATAATAGCCATTCTTTCTGGATGAGATGGAATCCTCAGTTTATCCTTCTTTATGCCCATCGACTGAGGAATGGATAAAAAAAGATGTAGTATTTTTATACAATGGCATATTACTCAGCCATAAAGAAGGATAAACTGGGGATTTTTATAGATAAATGGATGCAACTTGAGACTATACTCATAAATGAAATAAATCAGACCCACATGTGTAAACATCGCATTGTCTTACTAGTGTGAGAAACTGAAAGAAACAATATACATATAAATATATATATATACATTGCAATGTATATATCACTGTTACCCCCTAATTATTGTGTTTTGAAACCTTGTTTTATTTTTTCTCTTTAAAATAAAAGATTTGAAAAAAAACACGTAAACAACAAAAACTTCAAGTTTAACTTAAAAGTCAATCGTTAAAGGGCTGGGGATTTAGCTCAGTGGCCTAAGCGCCTGCCTGGCAAGTGCGAGGTTGTGAGTTCAATCCCCAGTACCAAAAAAAAAAAGTTAATTGTTAAACACTAAATAAAGTGGAAACCTAGAAGGAATTTGGAAAAGATGGTTAGATACTAATACATTTTTATTACTCAAAATGCACACTCCTATCTAACTGAACCCTTAGAAATTCAGGTAGAAATTAAACAGATATAGGCTGGTGATAAGAGGGAAAATTTGGTAGCAGATAATTGGTACTTGATTTAAACCAAATTTCCAGATTTAAAAAAAGAGATGCCTCAAAGTGTGTTTTAACTTTGTAAATTTTTTTTTTGGTACTGGAAATTGAACACCTTGCACTTGCCAGGCAGGTGCTATGCCACTGAGCATGTCCCCAGCCCTTAAAGTATATTTTAAAATGCATTGACACACACCTATAATCCTGGCATTCTGAAAATCTAAGGCAGGAAGTTTGCAAGTTCAAGCCCAGCCTGGGTACTTCAGTGACTTAGCAAGATCTTGTCTCAAAATAAAACTTTTTTGCCAGGAGTACAGTGAACACCTGTAATCCCAGCACTCAAGAGGCTGAAGCAGGAGGATTGCCCCAAGTTCAAGATCAGCTTGGGGTACATAGTGAGTTCAAGGCCAGCCTGAACTAGATAGTGAGACCCTGTCTCAAAAAACAAACAAACGTTTTAAAAAGGGATGGGGATGTAGCTCACGGCAAAGGCTCTGGGATCAATCCCACAGTAACACACACCCACACATTCCTATAAGAATGTTTAAATTTGGGCCGGGGATCTAGCTCAGCGGCCTAAGTGCCTGCCTGGCAAGCACAAGGTTGTGAGTTCAATCCCCCGTGCTGCAAAAAAAAAAAAAAAAAAAAAAAAAAGAATGTTTAAATTTGAAAGATAAAGAACAAAACAAAAAACTCAAGTGGTAAGAGTTCATAGATCGATTACTTAACTACTTATTCTGTGTCTCAGGGATCTTGGACACATAAATATTTTCAATAAAAAATAATTTTAAAAAACTAAGTAACAAAAAAAAAATTTACTGAGTAAAAAAATACAGCCAAGCTGGGAAGTATAACGGGGAGAGTAATCATCATTGTGATCTGTGTATTTATTGATTCTATGTTATAAGATTTAAAAGAGAAGAAAAAATACACAAGAGTTCAATGATTTTTAAGATTTTTTCCTGATGACTAAAAAATAGTTTTCCTATAAGACTGAACTTAGTGCTTAACTTTCATTAGTGTTTCCAAAGTAGAGATAATGTTAGTTGAGAAAAATCAACCACAGTCCTCATGCCCAACAGCAAATAAAACGGTCTTGCGCAGCTAACACTGTCTGAGAGATTTGGGTGGCCTAACCCCTCATCGCAGTCACCCCAAGGTTAACATTTTGAAATATGTAAACCTTGGGTTTTTATCCAGCTTCTTTCTGTTTTGTTTTGTTTTTTTGTACCAGGAATTGAACTCAGGATCTTGCACTTGCCAGGCAGGTGCTTATGCTGCTGAGCTGCATCCCCGGTCCTTTTTTTTTTTTAATAAATTCTCTTGAATACCTTTTTTTTTTTTTTTTGATACTGGGAATTGAACTCATGACCTCACACTTGCCAGGTAGGCGCTGCGCCACTGAGCTATATCCCTGGCTCTCTCTGTCTTTCGAGAGGATGTGTTGCTATGTTGCCCAGGCTGGCCTCACACGCCCGAGTTCAAGTGATCCTCCTGCCTCAGCCTCTCAAATACCTGGGACTATAGGAACACACCACCATCTCCATTTTAAGCAAATACTTAAAAGTTCACCATCAAATGTATCCAAATGCTGAAGGCAAAGTTTTTTGACTCCATGAATCTTTAATGTAGAAGTGAGTGCCAATAGTATTTGAGGACGTGTAACTACCCTAGGCTGTAAAATATAGGCAGGTGCTGGGTGTAGTGGTGCACATCTGTAATCCTAGCATTCGGGAGGCTGAGGCAGGAGGATTGCTGTGAGTTTGAGGCCAACCTAGGCTACATAGTGAGTTCAAGGCCAGCCTGAATTATATAGTGAGATCCTGTCTCAAAAACAAAACAAAACCAACAAAGAAAAAACAACTAGAAATAATAGAACATATACTATGGATGTTGGTTATTTCTACCACAAACTTTCTGCTTATAGATTAAAATTAAGCATACTACTACTCTTCTGCATTGGCATCAAAATTCAGGAGACAGAATATAAAGTAACTATTTTTGTTACAAAGCTCAATGTGTGCAAGATGGAATACTTCTTTATCGCAAATGGGGAAAAGTAGCAGACTTTGGGCCAAAGAAGCAAATTTGATAAGTTTGGTTAATTTCTCCCAGTGCTAGTCTTCTAAAAAATGGAATTAGTTGCCAAGATTTAATGTAATTAAACTACAATATTTTATAAAGTCATAATAGTCTCATTTAAGGTTAACTGGGTTCCTATAGAATTAGAGCTGGCAATCACTGCTTTTGTTTTGTTTTGTTTGAAACAGGGTCTCATTATACAGTTCAGACAACCCTTGAACTCACTATGCAGGCCAAGCTGGCCTCGAATTTGCAGCAATCCTCCTGCCTCAGCCTCCCAAGTGCTGGGATAGCAAGCAGGCACCACCATGCCCAGCTGGTGATCCCTGTTTTGTAAGAAAAAAAATCAGATAATAATCCTTTCCAGGTATGGTGGCACATGTCTGTAATCCTAGCACTCGGGAGGCTGAGGTTGGAGGACCGTTGCAAGTTCGAGACCAGCCTGGGCTACAAAGTGAGCACATGGCCAGCCTGAATCACACAGCGAGACCCTGTCTCAGAAAGACAGAAAAAAAAAATCCTCTCCAGAAGTAAAAAGTGGAATTTGGTGGGGAGGTGGGGGTGGGGTTAAGATAGACTCTCACTGTGTAGCCCCAGGCTGGCATTAAACTCACGGTGATTTTCCCACCTCAGCCTCTTGAATGGTAGGATTACAGATATGTACCACTGTGCTTGGCTCATTTGTTGCATTTCAAAAGCAAAAAACTCAATTGCATTTTTAAAAGTTGAGCTCCTTGACCATTAAGTTGTGTTAAAATTCCACAGAACTGAACTCATTTCAGAAGAGACATATGATGGCATACGATAGGGTAAGAAACGCATTTTGATTAGTAACAAGATTATGTGACAGGTCAGCCAGTCATAAAATAGTTACAAGTGATAAAGGCTTGACTGTTCTACAAGACCTGATCCATGCGCCTTGTGGGTCCTGAGTGGGAGTGGGAGGACCTAACTGACCTGGCCATGCGAGTCTACAAGGGTTATTCATGGATGCATTCGGTATGCACACTGCTTGAGAGCCATCCCTTGGCCAAAAATATGTGTGCAACCCATCACTTCTAAAGTTGGGAGTTTGGCTGGGCGTGGTGGCGCATGTCTGTAATTCCAGCACTCGGGAGGCTGAGACAGGAGGATCGTTGTGAGTTCGAGACCAGCCTGGGCTACAAAGTAAACTCAAGGCCAGCCTGAACAGCATAGTGAGACCCTGTCTCAAAAAGACAAGGACTGGGGATCTAGCTCAGTGGCCTAAGTGCCTGCCTGGCAAGCATGAGGTCATGAGTTCAATCCCTGGTGCCGCAAAAAAATAAAATAAAATAAAATAAAGTTGAGAGTTCGGCAGCCAGGCAGCCCTCTTGTCAGCTAGGTTTGCTTTGCCTCCCTTCTTGAGTTGCTCTGAATCCGAGCATGGGTGCCACAAAGAATTTGCCAATAAGGTGGCATCTGGGAAACTTGTACAGAAAGGAATGGGAAAATGCTGACACCCAGGTCGATGGCACAAGGCCAAGCGGAAGCAGCACTAGCAGAGAGGCCTCCAGCGCACAGCTCCCCAAGGGCCAAAGCGATGTGACAACGCGGGCCACATCATGGGCCCAGGGCCTGAACAGGACTCTGAGGGGCACCCTGTTGTGCTGAGCTCTGGGGCCTTTGGAGCTGCTCTTTCCTCTGCCTGAAGATTGTGCTGCCTCTCTCTTCCTTTCTCTGCTTCCTATTATTCTCTGCATCTTTCCTTAAATACTACTATCTCTGAGGTAGTACTTGTTTACATCCCCACAGTGCCCCCTGGACTCGTCCTGAGAAGCACAGGTCACACTGAATGGGGAGCCTGAATTGTCCACGTCCTTGCATAGCCTCAGAAGATGGTTAGATGGTTGAAAACAACTCAGTATGTCTGCTTCTCAGCTCACTCGCATGTCTTAGGTGACATATCTGTGGGACCTCCTCATGTTTGTGAGCAGGGCTTAGAATATGGCCAACAATGGCCTCAGTGCCTAACAGAGCTTCCCAAAGAGTGGAAATTCTAGGAACATGGGAACAAGATGTTTTATATGCATCTTGGAACATCTCAAAAACTGCATGGAAAGAATGAAAGGGGAAGCTGGGCATGGTGGCTCACGCCTGTAATCCCAGCACTTGGGAGGCTGAGACAGGAGGATCATTGTGAGTTCGAGACTACAAAGTGAGCTCAAGGCCAGCCTGAACGGCATAGTGCGACCCTGTCTCAAAAGCACAAGGGCTGGGGACCTAGCTCAGCAGCCTAAGTGCCTGCCTGGCAAGCACAAGGTCATGAGTTCAATCCCTGGTGCCGCAAAAAAAAAAAAAAAAAAAAAGAATGAAATGGGAAAAGAGGGTATGTCTGAGGAAAGGGTGAAGAAACTTGGAAATATCTCTCCAGGACAAAAAGATCAGAAATCAGAGCTCGATGTTAGAGAATCTGAAAAGATCCAGGAAGTAGCGTTCTTACTGGAGACTCAAACTCCACAATGGTGCCGTGAAACCCTGGAAGTATTTGCTGGAGTACAGAACTACACAGTGGTACCACAAAGCCCAGAAGTATTAACTGGAGAAACGAATCCCACAATAGTAATGTGATGCCCAGGAAGTATTTACTGGAGAACTGAACTCCATGATGTTACCATGGCACAATGTGGGTGTGGACACTGAGCACCAAGTCTGAGTCTTACCCGAGGGAGGCATCAAGGAAGGCTACAGACAGGTGCCCTGAAATAATATAAGGCCCAAGGGCAAGAAAGACATCCAAGGACCAGGGATCTAGCTCAGTGGCCTAAGCACCTGCCTGGCAAGTGTGGGTCATGAGTTCAGTCCCTGGTGCCACAAAAAAAAAAAAAAAGAAAAAGAAAAAGAAAAAGAAAAAGAAAGAAAAACAACAACTACACAAGAAACCCACATTGCCTTTCTAGAATGGAAGCTAGCCAGAGTCTAGCATGGGGTTAGAAAGCTTTTTACCACTCCAGTTTTCAAAGAGCAGTAACCTCTCTAGCAGAAAAGAGTGCAACTAAAAAAAAGAAAAAAAAAACTTCTGGAGACTTTCTAGGCTTCTTATCATAGAGTCCAGTTGTTTCCCATGTCTGGCAAAGCCTTATTGTCCCAGTCTCATCTGTCACCATGATTAACCAGACAGTGACAGCGAAGGAATGAATGGCCTCAATCCAAAGGGGAATAGTTCTCTGCAATCGGAAGAATCTGGGAAAGGAGAATAACTCCAGCCTAATTCTTCAAGCAAACCTCTTCAGTTCTACCTAGCAAACTATGAATGAGCACTCTTCAGGGGTAAGGTGGTAAGGGCTCCCTCCCTCTGCCCCCACACCTGCTTCTGCCCTTCTTGTCTCTGGGTCTGAATTCGTCAGAACCACACCCCACTTCAGCCTGAGCTGGGACTGGCTGAGCTGTTTCTGAGGCTGAGGAACTCTGGGGCCCCCTGGACTCCCCCAGCCAGGGGGGTCTGTTAAGAAGCCGTAGGTGGGACTGACTCCAGACATAAGCCCGCCATCCCCTACGTGGGGACACCTGAGGTTGGGTAGACAGGGATGTTACCTCCTCGGCCCTCACTGGCAGCCGGTTTCACTTGGATCGGACGATTCATCTGAAAGACATTGGACCAACACACGCGCTCAGCGGGACCACTTGGTCCTGGGACCCGGATTTCTCCGCCCCTGGACTCCTCAGAATCTGAGCCCTGACCCCTTTGAACTCTGTCCTCCACCACTCCCGCTGGGATCACAGATGTTCTCCAAGACCCTTCCCTAAACCTAGGCATTCAGAAAGGGCCGAAACCCACAGGAATGGGTGGCAGGAGGCCAGGGTGGAAGGAGGTGGCTGAAGAGGTCTGTCTCTCTCTGCCTCCTGAACTTAAAAGTTTTGAGGGAGAGGAAGTGGGTGGGAGGGTCCAACTGATACTGCACATTTGTGTTTTGAGTCTAAAACTAGGGACTCATGCTGTGTGTTATGCAGATGGACTCAGATTTGGTGCTCTCTACCCTAACGCTACCATTTTGTCTGAGTGGAAGGAAGCCACTCTTGCTCAAGTGCAATTCATCAAATGGGGAAGCCATTTCCAAGCCCCTGAGTCACCACAGTCTCCACCTTCACCCTCTCTGTCCCCTCCCCGGCCCCCTTCCCCAGTGGATGCTGGAGTGTCTCGGGCACCACCCTCGGGCCATTCCTCCAGGACGGTCTCACCCGCGCCCGCAGCCGCTTCTGTCCACACAGGGATGACTCAGAGCTCCGCGTCCCGGCCCACATGCTCCCCTGAGCCTCACATCCGTGTTCCCAGCTGCTTGCTGGACATCCTGGCTAGAAAGGCCCTTGGCACCTTCCACTCATCACGCCCGAACCCAGGCTGGGCCCCCCGGACACCCAAGCTGCAAACCCGGAAGCAGCTTGACTTCTCCCAGCATGGCCTCCCCACCCTCCAACCAGTTACAGCTTTTCATTCAAGGGTTCGCTGACCAGACGTGGTTAAGAATCCCCTGGGAACTGTATGAGACTCTTAAATTGGGGGATTATATGCTTTTGAAGAGCTCCTAGGTGATGTTGAGAGACCCCCCCCACAGCCCCACCCCCCAACCACCCTAAGTGAATTCATGATTGAACCCCATCTCACCTTCCTTTCATGGGTGTTGTGGGGATCACATGAGGTAATGGGGACGCAAAAGGTCTTGGTAAAGTGCCAAGAGCTGGGTGCGTAGGATGTGAGGAATTATTGTTGGGGGGGAGACAGCTGAGTGCCGGGAGGCAGGAACAGCGGCCTTCCTGTTCACGGAGGAAGGGTTACTGATGCCCATCTGGCCTGAGAAGGTGATGATCTGACCCCCTCCCCTCAGGAAATGCATTGCTTCTGCACCAATCAGGGGCCACGCCATCCCCTACCAATGTGCTTGTTGCCAAGACAACAGGCAGCTTCCTGTTACCATAGCCACAAGTGCTACCCGGTAACTATGGTAACGCCCTGGCAGTCACAGTTGAGCAATTTCCTTTGGATCATATTTGGGGGGTGGGAGGGGTGGGGAGTAGTTTTTTAAAAAATAAAAACAAGGAAAGGAAAGCAGGCAAAGCTTGAAGCAACAGAGACCCCTCCCCACCCAGCACTCTGATGCAGCCGCCTGCTGGTGGGGTTCCAGTGGGCCAGGCGTGGGTGGGGGTCGAAACACCAACAGGACTCAGGGTGAAGTCTAGAAGGGGATGACAGATCAAGCCAAAGAGAGCAGGGGGAGCAGGACAGGTCTGGACTGGCCTGGACCAGAGACCAGGAGGACAGGACCGTCCCTGGGTGTGGCCACCTGTGATAGTGAAGGAGAGACCAAGGGACAGAGCCACAGGGAGCAGAAACATGGGAAAGACAAGAAAACCCAGGAAGACAGAAATGAGAGAAAGTAAGAGACAGATATGGACGGGGCAAGGTGAGAGAATGATTGGGGGGGACGGAAAGCAAATGAGGCGATGTAGGCTCAAGAAGTGGGTGCAGCAGGGTGGGGGAAGTCTTCACAGGGAAGAAGGGAGAGGGGAGAAGCCTGGGGTGCAGGCGATGAGGGGGAGCAAGACCATCATTATTTTATTAATTCATAAATAGATCCTAAG
>RJWT010029956.1:0-14782 GCA_004365215.1 Cuniculus paca | reverse complement strand
GAGGCAGAAGATTCACAAATTTGAGATCAGTCTGATCAACTTAATGGCTTAGTGCGATACTTTCTCGAAAATAAAACAAAATAAGCAAAAAGCAAAATAAAACAAAACAAAATGCTGCAGATGTGCCAAGACCTGGGTTCATTTGAGAGAGAGAGAGAGAGAGAGAGAGAGAGAGAGAGAGAGATTCGAAAGAATTACACTAGTATATACTTCTAAAATCAAATCCTAGATATCACAGCTTCCTGGTATTAATGATCATCTGTAATCTCTCCCTGAGAGTAATTTATTTTTTTTAGTAAATACAATATGCAATTGCTGGAAGATGTCAATTGTTTGATCACATTGCTAGAGTCTGTAGTAACGTGTTAGTAAATATACTCTCCCTTGCTGGTTCTGAGGAAGCAAATTGCCGTCTTAAGGAGGCCCACATGGTAACAAATTGAAGGAGTGCTCTGGTGAAAACCTGCCTTGTACATGAGGTTGAAAGTCCCAAACCCAAAAGCAACTGAACACTGTCAACAATTGCACTGAGGTTGGAAGTAGAACCACCAAAACTTGAATTTCAGATGAGACTGTTTACCTGGCTAACAGGTTTTTAAGTAGCCCTGTATCACAGAACTATCTTAAATCAGGCCCACGTGTTTATGAGCCACATCGATTAATATATTCATCGATAAGAAGGAAAACTCTCATGACACTCAGTATATTAGTTTTATATTGGTGCCTAACAAATCACCACAAAACCATGAGATGTAAATATTTGTTGATTTGAGACATTGCATATTAAAGTGATACAAGCACACTCATGTTTATAGCAGCACAACTCGTAATAGCTTAATCTTCAAAGTGGCCCAGATGCCCACCGACAGATGAATGGATAAAGAAAACATGGTATTTACACATAGTAAAGTACTACTCTGCCATAAAGAAAGATAAACTTGAGTCATTTGTAGGAAAATGAGTGCACTTTGAGACTATAATGTGAGGTGACATAAATCAGACACACATGCTTAAATACTGTACAGTTTCTCTTCTATCAGAACTCCAAATTTAAATAAAGAGCAAAATAAAGCACAAATACTAGGAGTCTGGAGATAAATATTTCTCAAATGGGAAGAGGATCAGGAGAAGAAGGGAGGAGTAAAGAAAGAGGAGAAAAAGGAAAGCAAAAACAATCACGATGTGTTCTGTACATGTACCAACTTCACACAAGGAACATAAACATTATGTACAGCAAATGCATGCTAATAAAACATATACTACCTTGCTGGTAATTTGTTGGGAAGCAATATTAATATATTCATCGATAAGAAGGAAAACTCTCATGACACTCAGTATATTAGTTTCATATTGGTGCCTAACAAATCACCACAAAATTAGATGATTTAATTAATGTCCATTTATTAAATCATAGTTTTGTAGGATAGAAACCTGGCAGAACATAACTGCTTCTTTTGTTCAGATCTCATCAGGTTAAATTCAAGGTATTGTCCAGGATCTCTGTTTCAGTTGAGGCTCCAGGTTTTTCTAAGGTCACTGGTTTTTAACAGAATTCAGTTCCTTGTTATAGACCCAAGGCCCTGCTTTCTAGATGAGCATCAAAATTCTCAGCTCCTAGAAGATGCCTTGGCTTCCTTCACATATGACTTTCACTACAAAATGGAAGTTTTCTTTTTTTAAATCAGCAACAAAATTTCTCTCATGCTTTGAATATCTCTAATTTTTCTGATGACTCACCTAGTTAGGTACAGCTCACCTAGGAAAATCCCCATAACTTAAAGCAAAGTGATTAAGGAGTATAATTATACCTGGAAAACTCCATAGCAGCATTCAAATTGACTGGTTGAAAAAGAGACAAAAGGAATATATACCAGCAGAGAAGAATCTTGGAGGCCATCTTAGATCTCTGCTTAAAACAGTATTGATACATTTGAAAACACTACACTGATTGGCATAAGACAGAGTTGAGATGACTTACTATATGATTTTGCTTATTGAATCTCTAAGAAAGGCAGTATAATGTATGGAAATATAAAGCAGATCAATAGTTACCTGGATCCAGAATTTGGGTATTGTCAGGAAAGTGACACAAGGTTCTATTCTGGAGTAAAAAAAATAATATACACATTGATATTGATATTGGTTACACAGGCCAATAAATTTGTCATAACTCATTAAACCTTACATTTCAAATGTGCTCATTATATTATGCACAAAGTGTACCTAATAAAGGTTAGAAATAAATAGAATCAGCCAGCCATGTGGTATTTGCCTCATGCTCCCTTTCAAATGTGACACAGGAATCAACTCAACCAAACCTAACGTGACTCAGGAACTTAGCTGCAAAGGAGTCTAGAAAACGCAGTATTAGTTTTATATTTCATAGTATTAAAAAAAAATGGATGGTAAGCAGCAGACCTAAGCTGATTCCTTCAGTTCAAGGTATGAAAATTTCTTCCTATTTCTTCAGAATACTAAAGAGGTCAGAACTAATACATTCAACATACATATCTATGCCTGCATGTGCGCATACACATACATCCTGTCATATGGACAAACACTGTGCTTAAAGAAATCTAATTATGATTTATAAAAAAGAAGAATTGAAACATTATGCTTATGATAGAGCTCTTGTTAGTATACAGATCAGTTCCAATGCTCTCTTCATGTTTCCACAAGCTGAAAGACTGTAACTTTAGTGTCTAGTCTTGAAATTTAGTAACCGGAAAGATCCTCTCTGTGGACAAGTACCACTACAGAGATTATCGCTTCAAGTTTTGAAATCGTATTCCAGTTTCAAAAATTAGGATTGAATCCTACTCTAGAGATACATTGTTCTTAATGGGAAACTAAAAACTGAGTTATACATAGTTACTGAAGAAATATTTAAAATAATGATTTTTCTTTTTCACGTTTGCACCAGCTAAATTTATAAAGTGGGAAATTCTATAGGGATATCTATCTGAATAATGAGGATGAAATGGGAAGGTCATGAATCATTTTTTCTCAAGGTATAATTCTCTGGGATTAAAAAGAGGTGTCTCTTCCAGTCAAAAGCATGTGTATTTAATTACAAAACAATAAAATGTACAAATTAATGAAAAATTTCTGCACATCTGAGAAGAATTTTTGGATGATAAACTGCAGGAGCACACCACTTGAGAAACACTGACACAATAAATTGTATAAATAGGACAAAGAGCAAGATTTAAACAAACTGTCAATGTTCAGTGATTGATCCTGTGCAGCATGTACGGCACCCAGAGAGAAAAGAATTTAATTAAAGCGATATGATATAGGAAAGTTGCATATTTTTTCCCCAAATCTAGGCATGAAAATTATAATTGCATTTATAAGCTAATGTACACAGATATTACAGCTCTCTGTTTACAATTTTTTTAGCTCTTTGACCCTGGGTTTCAGGAAAGACCAACAAAGAAACAAAATTATCGGATACTGTGAGTTATTTAGGGCAACTGCCTTGCACCGTAGACCAAAGAGGAACTGCTTCAGTAGAGTGACTGTAGTCATGCATGAATCTCATGAGATTTTTAAAGTCATGTACCAACTTTTTCCCAGGAAGAGCAAATATATGAAGACTATGTTTAGTTTCAAGAAAGGTCAACAAACTGTAAGTTAAATAAATAAAAGGTTTATTTGTGTCATGTAATGAGTCCATAGGAAGATCAGGATTAATGGTGTAACTCAATGTCCTTGTGATCCAGATTTCTTCTGTATTCTTACTGAAACCAACTATAAAATGTGGTTTTAATCCTCAAGATTGCAAGATGATTGGACTTCCAGGCATCCGTGTAGGAGACAGGTAAAAGGACTAAAAGACCATTCCAGTAAGTTTAAGTCTTTTATAAAAATTTCCTGGAAGCTTCCACCAATTTAATTGTTGGTCAGAATGGAGTCATGTGCCTACTTCTATTTGACTGAAGGTTACAAAGCAAGTTTTCAGCTGCACATGTTTCTATTTAACTGGCATGGCTCTTAAGGAGTGGGAAATGGATACTGAGAAGGCATCAAGTAGTATCTGTCATTGCTAGTGACTACCACAGACATGATCTACTACACTGACACAATCCCTACCTGCCCTCCAAATTACATATACCTTTGGGCTACATTATATTGCTACTTATGTTTAGCTTCTATGAATATTCTCAATATATTCATTCCTTGAAAGGAAAAGCATGTCTTTTGAGGAATATGAGAATAGACGTATTTTCTTTCTGTAAATGAAGTACTAAGAATTTCTGAGGATCAAATTATTTTTTAATTTGACTGGAAATACAAAATATTGGATGGAAATCTGAACTAACTTTGTGCAATTTTTGCCAAACTGATTAGAAGGTTAATATTCAATTCACATAAAAGTATTTGCTTCATATTTATGGAGCATCAACAACGTGCTAGTTTTTGTGCTAAAGATATCAAAGAGTAAGACTAAGTGTCTCCCTTGATATGCTTGTGAATGCATGACTCACTGGGGGAAGACCTGGGCACAAGTTAGAGGATAACACAGTAGAATACTTAATTACATTGAGAAAGGAGTGAAAGGAAGATAAAGATATGATACACAAATTGTGTAAATCAAAGTAAAGATCACTTTCCATGTTTCTGATTCTCAGTCCAGTAAGTTTTATGCAAAGTAAATAAAAATTTAAAAAAATGTATTTTATATGATGTTAGAATAGTATCATACATTGTTTAATGATAGATACATTCTAAGGAAAAATGTTAGGCGATTTTGTTGTACGAACATCATAGAGAGTACTTGAAACAAATTTAAATGATACAGTCTATTACACACCTATGCTATGTGGTACATACCACTGTGAGCCATCATTGTACAAAACATCTTTATATAGTGTATGATCATATAATACTATCAATTTTAAAATGTCAGTGAGAAACATATATTCAATAATAATTAAATCTCTTTATAAATAAGAATACAATCCAATAAGAATATAACCCAATTTACTAGTTTTAATTTTAATGTAATATTTACTGCTTTCACTCAAACAAAATATATTGCTTTCTTCACAGTTTGTTATGTTTAATAAATGTAGAACCAATCACAGTGTTTTTATGTCTACAAAAAACCAAAAAATATCAAGTAACTAATAACCCAGGAAATCACTGTTCACATAATATGCTACCCTTTTTCATGATGACCTTGTGAAATAAAACTCCCTTTTCTTTTGCTGTACTAAGTATTTGAGAATAAAAGAAATTTAAGATTTTACAATTATGCCATACAATAACAGATTAAATTATGTGTATAGTGAAACTTTTGATGTTCAAGATGCAGATTCTTGAAACATTTGCACCTGCTTCAGATTTTGGCAAAAGAACTTCAAGGCAGTCTCTACAGATTGTGATTTAGGATATGCTTCCTTCTTCCAAACACACATTTTCATCACTGTCTTTCAACTCAAAGGTGCCTTTCTCCAAATCCAGTCTTGTTTTGCTAGAAAAACATTGGACATTTAGAAAAATGGGTTGCCAGTTTCCTTTACCATGTTTGGGAAATTTCAGTAAGATACAAAATTCCTGATAAATATGGAGAAATGGTTCTGAAATCCAGTGGTGCTCTTATTCTTGGATTTGATTGGTTTAAGACACTTTCCTACTATTTGAAAGCAATAAGCGAGAAAATAGGAGCAGCTCTTTTGAAAAATGAGACACTATAGTACCCATTGCTCATTTCCTATTATCCAACTTGAAGACCTGTAATGCTATTCTCTTTTATCTGGTTTTATACTACTTTGTTTTGTTTGAGTTTATTGTCTTTAAATGTAAGAACAACCATTTTGAAGAAAGCAAGAGACACTAGGGTAACCATTGTTAATCTCCTGTTGTTATGTTTTGAAAACCTGTATAGCTTGCAGTGTTCTGCTTTGAAGTGCTATATTATGTTTGACTCTATACTGTTTTCTTTTGCTTTTTCATTCTGTTCTGTTTTGTTTTGTCCTTTTTTCTTTAAAATAAAAAAAAAGAAAAATGGGTTGAAGGTCTTTCAAATATCCTAATCCTGTGATGTTTGCAATATGCAAGTGAGTTTTAAGGAATTAGTTTATTTGAGTTTCACAAATTTAAACTTGTTTAAAGTCATGCAGCTACTAAGTGGTAAAGCCAAGCCTCAAAGCCTATTTCTCCAGTCCTGATTTCAGTGCTCTTTCCAATACTTTCCACAGATCTTTACAATGGAGGCAAACTGTGTGGAACACAGTTTCAGTCAATCTGTAATTGCTGTCATATATATTTTCTCTATCATTTCACCTAAAAACCAAGCACCCTGCTAGGTTTTCTTTAAAATACACTACAGCACAAATAATCTTCTACTTCCTATGTCTATACTTTTCAAATTTCTTTCTCTAATCAGGTTTCTCAAAATCTCCTACTATTTTAAACATGCTATACAGTTTAATGATTCAGAAGTTTCTCTTACGCACCTATGTATGTTCCTATAGATCTGTGAAAATAAAAGCAAATGAAAAAAAACTGCAGTTTCTGCCTAATAGGAAAATTATAATTTATAGATACTATCATCATGGTCACATGAGTGGCTCATATAATCATTGTGAAATTAACACCTAGATTACTGCCTGGAGTTTAATAGTTTTAACAAGGAAATGCTGTCTTGCACACAAAATGTAAGTGAATTTTCAAGCCTAGAGATATATGATGGTATAATTGTAAAAGAGCAAGTACAATCAGTATGATATAGAGCATGAAATGGAAAATCAGTGAACTTCTGAACCCCTGTATCCAAACAACATGCAAATAGGTCCAGAAAATTCCTGGGACAATTAAAACCTTCTAGAAGGCAATAGCCACAGAGGAGAGAAGCTGTACCTCTATTGGACTGCGGTACATCAAGAATCACAAACTTTGAGTTACTTACAAATTTTAGAAAATGGTCTACAAATAATAATATGTGTTAATAGACATGACAAGTCTCAGCCTCATCCATTTATAAACATGAAGGTAACATTTGAGTCATGGGGCTAAAAAAGAATTCAACCCTTAGCAAAAGAAATTTCAGTCAAAAGAAAATGTGGTGATTTAAAAATAACATAAAATTAAATATTACCTTACCTAAAGCTAGTGAGTATTTCTAGATTCTGGTGAATAGGAAACTATACTAAATCTCATTACATATGAATTGAAGTTACACTAGGTTTAAATTCCTACTCTAGGTTTTGTAACAACTATTCATTGTTTTCATTTTTCAGTATGGATTTAATTACTCTCAAACAATTCTCTTTGTTCTCATTGCTATTAATCTTTATGTGATCTTAGAGATTGATCCTTAATTTAGAATAAACCTTGCTTGACTATTACAAGTAAGCATATTTCTCAGTTATATAATTATCTAAAATTTATTGAGCATTTTATTTGTGTCAGGCAGAAAAATACAATGAGGATGGAGAGTTTGCCCAAGGCTCCACAATGATTCAAACACTTTCTCATGTATCTTGGGATGTTTTTAACTCTCTCAAAACACACATTTCTGGGTGCCATCTACAGATTTCCTGATTCAGTGGGTTTGAGGTTGGGTTAAAAAATGTGCATTACTAACAATGTCCCTGATAATGCTGATACAAATGATCCAAGAACAATATGAAGATTTGCTTCTTTACAGTAAGTGCCCTTAGTATGTACAAAATAATCAGAGGTGTATCCTGCAAAATATCTACATTGTCAATATTATGCTTTTACAATAATAGATAAACACATGCCGAATCCTGTGTAGCAAATGCACAAAAAGGGAAAGAAAATCAGTTCCAAGGGACCTGTTCGACAAAGATAATAAAAGGATAATAATTAGGCCAGAGACTCTGACCACCCTGTCCACTCTTGGCTAACACTGTAATCAATAAACCAGCAAGAGAGAACATATTGACTGCATTATAGTTAAACCTATATATTACCTATAATTAGGTAAACACTTGGACTTTATAGGCAATGGTGAGCCATGGAGAATTTTTAACTGACCTACTGGATCTGAATTTTAGGAAATGAGACTATATGACAATTAGAACTCTTCCAGTTGAAAATAATATTCAGTTCCATCTAGTTCAAGCAAAACAAGAAGCATATTATCTCATAATCAAGGGGTAAGTTGAAATATTTATTCATGATTGCATCCATAAGCAAAATATTGTTAAAAATTTATCAAGTTTCCCATTTCTCCTGAGACTTCTGAGAGTGGCCAGAATAGGTCACACTTTTGAGCCAGGGTTAGGCCAGTTTTACGCAAACCATATAAGGAGGTAGATTTCACAGGGAGTACAGGGCAAGGTGGATGGGAGGAAGCAGGGCTGTTATTGCCACACTTCCTACAAAGACACACTAAACTCCACGTGTTCAGCCCAGTGTTCCATACGCTGACTGGACCACGTCTTTCATTTTTGTGATTACTTGAAGTTTGTTGCTGTACAGAATGGGACCTTGTTTAAGATCTATTGGTGGCTTAAAAGCAGTAGAAAAAATTACTTATTTCTCAGAGTTTGGTAGATGGAGAATTCCAAAAATCAAGTTTCCAGTAGATTTACTACCTAGAGTCATAGCCTGCTTCATCACAGACTGCTATCTTCTTATTAAACTTCACATGGAAAATGGGCAAGAGGGCTTTATTAGGCCTCTTTTATAAGGATACAAATGGCATTCATGAGGGCTCTAACCCATGACCTTATTACCTCTGAAAGTCACCCTCCCCCAACATTCTAATACTATCACCTTGGAGTAGTAGACACTTTCAACATAAGAATTTGGTGAACTCAAACGTTTAGACTACAGGACTTCAGAATTGCACAGAAATATAATTTTTATGTCTGGACAAGAAAAATTTGGGGAACACTGCTCAAGTAAAAATATGAAGTATCAAATAACAGATAACAGGTCACATATTTTCCAGTTATTCCTATAATAGTCCAAGGGGAAGCACTGCTCTGTATCTTATAACTGAAATCAGGCACAAATAACTAGCAACCTTAAGTGGTCTCGCTACTGGTCAAGTAAGGTAGACAATAAATTCCTCAGAAAGGTGGCTTCCAAGCACTAATAAAGCAAAGCAGAAGGAAAAGTAGCATTAGATAGGGCACTCGGTCTTCTTTCTTTTAACCTTACATATCTCTACTTTGACCTGAGTGCTTGAGATCTGCTTCTTTCTAGTTTGCTTATAACTTTTGCTTGAAGTCAGAGCCTATTGACTACAAAAAGTTTACACAACACCGTCTTCAAAAGAGACCTATCCCAAAACTTTTCCACTGTCAGCATGGAAGCCTTCATCACTGTAGAATCTGAGAAAGAAAGCCAACCTACACGTTCCAGGAATCCTGTACCTTACAACTGCAAACTATGAATAGTACTCTGGGACTTATTTTTCACTACAGTTATAGTGCAATTGTTTAATTAGTTTTAAGGATATAAATTTAACTAATGCTCAGCAATGAGCTTATTGTGTCTTCCTAGTACACAAGAGCCCAAGCAGGGCATATCATGAACTGGTTTGAGATGATTCTGGAAAGAGTCCAGGGAGAAAATTATTGTATGCCAGGTTCATGCTCCATTATCTACAGGTTCTTTAAGTTCTCTGACTAAAACTTTTACAACTGAGGAAAATAAATGCATAAAAAGATAAGTGGCAATACTTAGAAGAAATTTTAGCTTTTAAGCACATCATTTCAGAATCACACAAAGATGCTTTTGAAAGCCAACATTGAGAGTGAGACATACAGTTTTTGGTTTACAACAAATTCTGACAAGATTTCACACACTATCAGAGGGTTTCTTTTCTTTTTGCCTGGCTTCCCTGCAGAGGAAGAGGGGACGGAGCCAATGCCCCAACCTCCCTCCACTTAGGGAGCCACTTTGACCCAATTCCAGAAGCCCAAGGGCTGTCCTTAATTAGCATTGTAATTTATATTGCACAATTATGCAAATTGGGTGAATAAACAAAATTATCCTTTCAGTTTGGCTTTGCTACCAGAGAAATGCAAATCCAGTTAAAGATAAGAATAAAGAAAACAGAATACATTTGCTTTAATGCAGTGCACCATTTCTTAATTTATCCATTGTTTTGTTCTACTTTCACCTTGCACTTGGAGTTTTGTATTTTTTGATTTTCCTTATTTTGTTTTTTCTTTCTTTTATGCTGTTTTATCCTTCTTTATCAATACTTGGCTCTTTTCTTTGAGAATTTTCCATCTCATTAATTCTCCTGCAGCAATTCATAACTCTTTGGGCCATTCTTTTGTTTTCTCGATATGACTACTGTCTGACTGTAGTTTTCTTTTTACTACCACTTTCTCTTTTCTGCTGGCATCTCTTTCCATTTTATTCCATTTTCCCTAGTTAGTTTGACTTGCTTTTATAGCTGTATGATGCTTCTTGCCAGATATCTAGCAAGCGCCCTCAGGATCCAATCATGTTTTTGTAAGAAAGCTGAAAATAAGCATGGCAAATAACAGAGCTTGGAAGATAGAAAATTTTAAAATACAAAGACCAGTGAAACCGAATTGGAAGCCAAGGCCTAGAGGCAATAGACAGTATTCAAGTAGGTATTAACCACTGGGCAATCAATCAATAAATCAGCATAACAGAGATAATTCTACAACAGTACATCATATTCAAACAGTCTTAAAACTATAAAGGAGATCAGAAAACCTAAAACATTGAAAGCTAGTAGAAAATAAAACCTTCCAGATAGAGCTGGCTTTGTAAGAATAGAGGCTAATATGATTGACAGAATGTGGGGACTGATTGCTAAGGGGATTTCTAGCAGAGGTGATTGAACAGAATGGCAAGGAGAACAGAATTGTGCATTGCTTTATCTGCCCAGAACCATGGCTCCCAAGGGGAGATATTCCTTTCATTCTACAGCCCTCTGGCTGCAGCAACAGCAGTCAAATTAAAACATAACCCAAGGGGCACCCAGTCGAACTTGGGTAAATCATAGCACTCTCCCTCTGGCTATAACTATTTTTTTTTATCTTGAATAACATTCAAATGCCTTATACAGTCTTCCATACACATTTTTAGCTCCTGTCTGCCTTTCTGCCTCTAACTCATATCTTAGCTTTCCCGATTGGCTTACTAGATTCCAGCCATCCTGGTTGTCTAATATTCTCACATCTTTGCTTTTGAACCTTTCATCTTCTGTGCCTCGAGGTCTTCCTTGTTTTTAGTTTTCAGGATTGAACCCAAGCCCACATATATGTTACACAAGTACTCCACCACTCAGCTACTCCCCCAGCCTTTTTATTAAGTTTTTTCATACCTGCTTTCTTCTTGTCATTTGGGTCTGTATTTGAATGTCATTTCAGAGAAATAGTCCCTTATATATCCATGTAATATCGACCTCCACCCCTCTATCCTTTCACATGCTATATATTGCTGTTTTAGCGTAGTACTATTTGAAATTTATTTATGCATTTATCTTATACGTGTACTTGCTTATCAGGTACTGGACATGTATTTTAACTTATTATCTGTGTCTCCCCACTAGAACAAAAAATCTTGTCTGTCTAACTGCTATATACTGTGTACTGTGGACAAGGCAAAGCTCAGAAAATTCTCAAAATATTCATGATTTAAGTGAATAAATCCATGATTGCTACAAAATGGGCAATGATGAAATATGGTCAAAATTTTCCAACTCATTACTTAAGGGTTTTGTAGCTTAATGTGAATTATATTCTTCTGGACATTGGGTACTTGTACTAAAAGACGTAAAGCTCAAAATAAGTGTATTTTCTGCCATGTGAACCATAGTAAGTAACCCAGTGCAGGGTAGATGGTGGAGAAGGGAGCAGATACACGGAAGGAGGGGATGAGGTTGTGGGAATGGAGGTAGAAATCGAGTTTGCTCAGTGTTTATTTATTAGTTTCCAATGTTCCTGGGGCCTAACTACGATTTTTTTTTTTTTGCCTTTTATGAAACCTTTACTTCTTTTCTGCTATTCTGGTTTTTCCTTAAACTAATGTGACTGGATTTCAAAAGTAACATCTATTAACATACAACTACATCATGCTTGAGAATTTAGAGTTGAGGACAAAATTTGGGTTTGAATATAGATTCTGAAATTTATTAACTGTATCATAAAAAACCAATTTATCTCTTCAAATTTTAGCTGAGAGAGAGGGAGAGAGAGGCAGAGACACAGTCAGAGTCAGAGACAGACAAAAAAACAGAGAGACAGAGACACAGAAAGAAGGAGGAGGAGGCAGTGGAGAACAAAAGGACAGAAAAATAAAATAAAAAAGGAAAAGATGAACTGCAATAATGGAAACTACCTGACAGGGGTATCGGAGTGATTAAATGTGTTAAACGCACAATGTTTTAAAGTACATAGTAATTTCTTAATTAAGGATATCATTTTTAGTCTGGCACAAGGGTAAAAGTTTACTTTCAATTGGTATTGCAAACCTACATTCATTAGATTTACTTTCTGTGGCAAATCTTCTATTTCCATTTATTTTAGAATATTTTCTAAGCGTTAATGATTATAATGTACTAATAGCTAGCCTTCTTTACTTTCTGCTATGAAAAATTATACTCATATTATTCTCAATGTTTCAGATTCAATTAAATGTATAGATTGGGACATTCGTGAGTGAGCAAAATAATTAGTGCTAGGACATTGGGGTATGATGATATAGACTGATTCTCTTCAAGTGTAGGTTGTCAAATGTCAGGTTTTCTAGCCTATGAAGAGAAAAGCACATTCACAAGATGAGATCCTCAAAGAAAAACAGCCAAATCACTCTTCTGCTACTGCTCTTGGTATGGTCCATAGTGCCTATTCTAGAATTTCATAATCAGAGAAAAGAGCTGTACATAAACAACATGACTAGAGAGGGTCTTGCACTAGATCAACCTTTGTGAAGGTTTGAGATTCAAGTTTGATGCTCCCCGTGGTATAACCCTGCATCCTAATATATGGTCTCTATCGAGATCCTATGAACCCACTCCACGCATCATATTAATAAACTACATAAACCAAAACAACTAGGCATGTTGTTTGGAGGAAGAGGCATATCCCGTCATTAGTTAAGCAAAAATCCAGAGGGAAATGATAGGAGGAGCAAATGTAGTAGAGGGCAAAGTGTAGATTTCTTGCTAACATGTATTTTTTAAAAGCAT
Source organism: Cuniculus paca (assembly GCA_004365215.1). Lineage (NCBI taxonomy): Eukaryota > Metazoa > Chordata > Mammalia > Rodentia > Cuniculidae > Cuniculus > Cuniculus paca. Next base: position 1,620 of record RJWT010029956.1, on the reverse strand, counting down.
AGCGTATGCAAAAATAAAAGAGAAAAAATAGACGGATTTTGTAAAAACTCTTAAAACATGAAACTCAAAATACATTTTAAAATATTTCAAGAGTAGGCATACAATTTAATAACAAACACTGATTTTTAAAATGTTGACTTTTTAATACCTCTCTTTCCCTGAGACAAAATTGTAACTGAAAGTCTACTTTATGGAAGGGTAATATCTCCAGTGGGCTTGAAATTCCTAGGCAAAATTTAGAAAGAAATTATTGGAAAAGGTAAAGACTAATTGAAAGACTGTCATTCAATTACATCAGAATAGATGCATAGAAGGGTGAACATATGTTCTTTTATCAAATAATCTTGCCAAATTTTGGGTACAAAATTCAGTGACAATATCAGATTATTGGTGTTAGGGTATTCCAACACAATAGAGAAACAGAAGGTACCAAAATGAGAAATTTACTGGAGGCTGAGGACACGGAGAGGAATGCCCACCTGGTGTGCTTGAGTTATTTTCTCTACCAGATATGGAGGAAGCAGAGGGTTATACGATCTCTGATCGAAAGTGGGGCTTGGGGAGAGCATTGATGAGGCACGCAAGACACTGATTGGAATTCTCTTCCTGCATGTAGGAAAGGAAGGAGGAAGTTATAATCAAGGCTGAAGGGGAGGGAGGCGTAGTGGTCAGGCTAGACCACCGCCATAATGTCCAGTAATTTATATTAGGACAGGAATCTTTCAATTGGTACTCTGTTTTCAGTGTATATCTAAATTGCAATGTGGGTGGAATCTTGTTACTCTTTTAATTTAGGATTAATCAGGCAACAAATGTAGTGGAAAATATTTCATTCAACCTTTCTCAAATGTGTATCTTAAGAAACGTAGTTAGAGGCTATATATGGACCCTATAAGAAAATTTGTGTATTTTAAGACATAGTGCTGTTATATATGATAAGTCAAATATTTTAAATTGGTTGTTGAAGTCATCTACAAATTGCTGAGGGAAACCAAAGTATTAATGGATTATTGATTATTAGGGTTAATATCCTATATAAAATATTTGCTACTATTCCTTCTTAAAATTTATAGTTACCTTCTTAAACAATATTACCTTCTATATTGTTTTAAATTTTTTGGCTTGCTGTATTTATTTTTATTATTATTTTACTTTTGTAGATATTATTTTACTTTTGCTAAAAATTAAAGGCATATTTATATTAAAATACTTGTGTGATTCACTTGATTTTACAATTTCTTTTAATGAATGTCTATTTATTAAATTATTTTATTCAATTTATATTAATTTTATAACCTTTTCCCCATAAGACATTTTTTGTTTTTGTTTTATTGTAGTCCAGTTTAATACTTGAGAAAAAGACTGGATTTGTTTATATATCTTTTCAGCATAATAAATACTAAACATCACGAATATTCCCTAAGAACTTTTAGAAATATGTCAATGCTGAAATGGTGAGACTTTATCTCAAAAAAATTTTTAGAAAGAGTTGAAGACATAGCTCAGTGGTAGAGCACTGGCCGAGGGAGTACAAGCCCTGGGTACCATCTCCACTGCCATACAAATAAATAAATAAGTACATGCATGCATACATGCATACATACATACCTTCCAGTAGTT
>RJWT010029955.1:0-14780 GCA_004365215.1 Cuniculus paca | reverse complement strand
GTTGTATTTTGTTTGATTTTACTTATCCCTGATGGTATGGGCAGGTATATTGCAGATAGCAAGAGGTATTGTGGTAGCCTTATCGATTGCTTTTTACCCTGTTTCAAAGTCATGTACCATGTTCATTGCTTTGTTTTGATTGACTTTACTCTGTTTTGTTTTGTTTGGTTGTATTCTTTTCAAAAAAAAAAGTTGATATTTCAAAGTGTCCTTCTGGACATTTGCCAAAATATAGATAAAACAATAACTTGACTGCTTGCTTACATGAAAGTCTTCACAATAATATAATTCAGACACTTCTGCAAGACTTAACCATAAGCTGTACAATATTAGCTAATATTTATTGAGCATCTACATGGAGCAGATGCCTGGTTAAGCACGTGTTCGCAAAACCCTTTTGGGGAGGTACTACGAACATCCCTATTTCACAGGAAAGAAACTGAGATACCTCAATGTATACCTTGTTCAAATTCAAAGGAATGGTCTTTTTTTTAGCGTGAAGTTCAAACAGACTTCCACATGACTTAAAAGTCTAAAAACATCCAAGTGCTTATTCTGATGATAATGGTGTCCTGAAACAGAATTTGAATGTAATTAGTTGTTCACTTTCACAGAAATTAAACCAGTGTTAGCCAGCTGAGTTGCAGTGCAAAGGTTTTAAAAAGTCAAATGAGGGCCATTTTCGTGATAGAAAAAGATAGTGATGGATTGGGGTGAATCCAAAGATGCCAGGACCATAATAAATAAGTGATTTCCTAAGATCAATCTCCAAGGCAGAGAACATTTCATACCCCGGACACCTAAAATAGCTTATCTCTTCCTGCCACCCTTCTACCTGCCTAACTTTTCTTCATGTCTGTGTGAAGGGGCTAGATCATGGGGGAGCTATGTCTATCTGTGGATTCGTTCATTAATAAGTTCTGTAACTGAGTGCGCTTGTGAGGAGGTAGGACTCGACCAGAAAGAGTGGGTGACTAGAGGGGTAACTTAAAAGAGTGAATTCTTGTCCCCCTCTGCTCTATTCTCACCTGGCTTCCTAGACACCATGGTGAAGCATGTTTTTCTTCACCATGCCTCTCTGCTGTATTGTTTCTGCCTGGCAGCCAACCAGGAAGTAAAACAGTGAACCAAAATAAACCTTTCCTCCACGAAGTTGTGGATGTTGGGTATTGTGTGCAGCAATGAGAAAGTAACTAAGACATTCCTTCACATAAAAATTACTAAGAAGGAAAAATATTTTATAGTTCTTTGATACACATTCCAAGCACAGAATGCCCCATCACCAGGGGTGTGGAGTAATATTATGAAATGGCTTGGGTTTTATTCAATCTAGTTTATGTGGTCATGCTTGAGGATGCAACATGGAACCTGGAAGTTAATTTTAGACTACACTTTAGTCCTTGGGGAAATTCTTATATCTCACAGCGCTACACTCACCCCCAGACTTTTTCTTCCAGCCATTTAGGAATGTATTATAATGATAACTGTCTCTGAGAAACAGGCAGTGTAAGCTGCTGGCTTTGCAGTGGCATCCAGATAGCTTACATTTGAGTCCAGGTTTTCCCATTCACTACATATGTAACCATTCATCACCAGAGTCAAGAAGAGATATTACTAGTGCACACCTCAGAGTGTTATTATGAGAGTTAAGTGAAATTAGAAACTTACAGTGCTAGAACAGTGGTGTACAAAATGCACAAACAAGTGTTACCTTTTATTTTTAAGACAAGTACCAAGGAATTATCACCATGCTTAACTCAAAGTACTATTGGATAAACACTGGTGAAATGAAAGTATTTGTTGAGCATGTACTAGAGCTTTTTTTGTAGAATTAAAACCTACGGTTGCACCATTCTGGGTAAAACTCTGTATCCTGGGATGTTACTGAACAGTGTGATGTTATCAAATGATAGTACTTTGGCCTCTAGATGATCAAATCAGGAAAGCCAATATTATACTTGGCTAGATTAGTAGTTGTTAACGTTCATTAAGGAAGTATCATTGGGTTATTTCATAATTGTATGATGTTCTCATTGGTTTCCAGCATACTTATGTCCACATAAGTACATATTATGTGCTAAATGAAATAAACAGAGCATCAGACCTATTGCCATGAGTGTATACCATTACATTCTTTACAGAGAAAAGAAATATTTTTTTTTGCATGGGTGTGAGTCAGTACTTCCTGTGTCACTACTTCTGTTATAAAAAAGGCTAATAGCCTTTTAGAAGTTGTTCAATAGCCAATATAAGAATACAATAGCAAACAATATGGGCAAAAATACTGTAATTTAGTGAAGTAAATTTAAAATAGTATAATAGAGATTTATTATGACACAAAAGTTAAGATATTTTGAAAATCTAAAATGATGATGATTTTTAAAACTATTCTACCTATTCCTATGATTACTCTTGGCAACAAGGTATTAGGCACATATTATGTGCCACATGTACTTCACACATATCATAACAACTTTATCTCTTGCAGTAACTGTGTGGTAGATACTGCTATTGTCCCTGGCTTAAGGATGAAAAAATAGGAAATGGTAAGAAGTTGTAACCACAGTCCTCTCACACCACATAGGTGGAAACTGAGGAAACAGACTCAACCCGTGTTGCATTAATTGCAGAACCCGCACTTAACCGGGATGCCACCAGGGGCAAAATACTTCACATTCATAATACTTCACCAGTCTCTTCTCATGTCTGTCACTTTACCCTGTCTTCACAACCAACCAGTAAGGTTAGTATTATCTCCCAGTGAGTAAGTGATAGAAAGCCATGTAGCTAATAATGACAAGACTCAGGGAGCACCCTAGTCCTATCCTTTGACATCCCTGCCCTTTCCATTGCAGTCTAGTCCTGTAATGCACCAACTCTCAGGAGTCTGAAGTGTGTACAGTGCTCATGGTTCAGTAAGTTACAAACTGAAGCTCTTCACCTGGCAAGCTCCGTGTAGAAAGGTTCCACACATTGGACCATGGAGCTATAAGCCAGCAAACAAGTGACATATGGAACGGCCAGAAGAACATCTTTGTAAATTCATGATATTAGTTGATGTTCCACAGTATTGTGAAAAATACTGTGGTAGAGTCCAATAGAAGGGGCTTTAGGGGCTCCTGGAGTTGAGAATTTCAACATCTAACAGTTCCTTCATTAATAAAGGATAATGTCTGACGTATGCCTCAGCGATGTGGTGAACATGAAATGAGATGGCATATAATTACAAAAACTTAGCATTCATATATTATCAGACATATGGTAAATACTTGGGGAATGTTTGCAGAATAAATAAGTGAACAAGTGACTGTGATGTGAAGCAGAATATAAAGTTAAATATTCAGAAAGTACATTCATGTAAATGCACAAGTAACTGATAAACCACACATGGTCATACCTCATTCATGTATGTATGTCACAAACATGTTTTGTAGGCTCTAAAATGTATATTTATTGACTCAAGTTCATTATATTTTATGCTTGTCGTCCTTCAGTCCTTTTGTGTAATATTGATATAGCCCTAATGGGGAAGAGTGCTACCAAACAATTAAGCATAGAAATACAAGCACACATTTATGTCATTTTACCAGACGTATGTATGGTCTCATCTCCAGTCATAATCACTTATTAAGTATGCATTAATCAATGGCCTGAAATGTGAAGGTTATCTTGCCAGCAGTTATAGGAGCTCAAAGATCAATTATATTTTGCTTCTGCCCTCACATGTCTCGTAAGAAAAGGGGTAAAGCGTAACTGTACAATAAAGGGGTGTGAGCTTTGAGGTGCTTATGAGTAAAATGCAGTGAAAACTCAGCATTTGAAGAGATTGCTACCAGCTGATGAGGTGATGGAGGAGAGAGCATTCAAACTGGACCACAAGGTGCCCATATGTTGAATTACGGGGTTTCCAAAGCTTAAGCAGAACAGGATGACACCTGGCACAAAGGTAGGGTGATAGGGACCTGTGCACGGCAGTTTAGCTTTACAGAAGCCTGAATGTAGAACTGTGTGTTCCAGGGCCCAAACTGCCAAGCACTGAGGATTTCCAGAATCTAAAACTTCAGCAGGGTTTTGGGCATAAGAGAGCAAATTGGTCATCCTCCTATGCATGCAGATATACATTCATCTTTTTGGCGGGGAGGGTACTGGGAATCGAACTCACAACCTCATGCTCGCCAGGAAAGTACTATGCTGCTGAGCTATATCCTCAGCCCTATGTTAATCTTAATCACTGATTATTTTGAGGTTTTAGCTAATTCAAAGTGTTGGTCTGTGATACATAAAAACATTTCAGTACTTTCACATAGCAATCACCAACCTTTTTTTTTTGGCACCAGGAACTGGTTTTGTGGAAGATAATTTACCCATGAACTGGGTAGGGTGAGTTTCTTTTAGTCAATAGTGTATGTTTGGAATACTTGATGATTAACATTCCCTAGTGCCAACATCACCACCTCAGCTGCATCTCTGAGTCTTATAAGTGCCCAATCTAGATCCCTCGTGTGTGCAGTAGGGCTCACAGCCCTGTAAGAATGTCGTGCCATTGCTGGTCTGATGGCAGGTGGTGGAGCTCAGGAGTTAATGCGAGCAATTGGTATGAGTATAAATACAGAGGAAGGTTCCCTCAGGTGCCAGCCACTCACTTCCTGCTGTGCAGCCTGGTTTCTAATAGGCCTGGGGGTCAGCCACCCCTGGCTTAATAGATAAAGTTCACATTTTTAACCACAAACTACTTGCCCTATTTTACGTGAGATCTTTTGTAAGTCATTCGTTCTCTCTTTTTAATTTCTTCACTTTTAAGTGCTCTCTTGCACTTTTTGGTCATCAAGAAAAGACGTATCAGTGGAGCTCTGCTTCATCTGCAAGAAAAGGCTCAGCAATTAGCTGCTGAATTCAGTCATAGAATTTATAACTGGAGAACTGAGTTCCAGTCCCTTAACTCAGGTTGAACTTGAGCCAGTTGGTTATTTGTCTCCATGATTAGATACAAGATTATAAACTTTAGACATGTTAGGCTGCTCTGTGCCTGAGTATCCCCTAAGATGAATGCAAGGTTGGAACTGGAATGAAATTTTGGGAGCCACATGTTAAGATGGGTGCCATGTGACAGTGGTAAAGAGAGAGAGGATAATAGAGTAGAATTACCTAAACTTCCAAAGCTGCACAGGAAAAAGAACATCAGGGTTATTGCAAAAGGCAATAGAGAAAGTGATCATCTACAATCTACAGCAGCTGTCAACCGATACTCAAGGGGACTGGAGACTCGGCACTGCCTTATTCGGATTTCCAATCCTCTTTAAGGAGGGACTGCAAATATGTTCAGCAATCCCACCTCATCTGCAGAGGATATGATCCAAGACCCCTAGTGGATGCCTAAGACCACAGGTCAACACACACACACACACACACACACACACACACACACACACACAGAATGCTTTCTCCTCTGTACACATACTTACAATAAAGTTTACTTTATGAATTAGGCACAGTAAGAGACTAACAATGAAAATTAATGAAAGTGGGACAAGTATAACAATTTACATTGCTCTAAAGGTATATGAATGAAGTCTCTGTCATCTTTGTCTCTGTCTTGTACTTCTAGCTCATCCTCTTGAAGTACTTTATGGCATCTCTTTGGCCCATGCCAATATCCAGTATCACTAGTCCTGTGCTTTGGAATCACTGTTAAGTAAAATAATGACTACTGGGACACAAGCACACCACATTAGTTGATCTAATAATAAGACAGCCACTACATGACTAAGGGTCATGTGGCTACCTAGAAAAAGATGATGATGATTCACTTCCCAGTGGGATGAAGCTAGACAGTCTGAGGTTTCATCACTCAATTCAGAAGGGTGTCAAATTTAAAACTTGTGAATTATTTATTTCTGTAATTTTCCACGTAATATTTTTAGACTATAGTTGAACCAAGGTCACTGTCTTAGTTACTTTTCTCTCATTGCCGAGACAAATACCCAACATCCAAAGTGAAAGGATGAAAGGCTTATTTTGGTTCACAGTGTGTAGAGGTTCCAGTCTGTAGTTGACTGGCTCTAAGGCAAAGTGGCATGGCAGAGGGCATTGCAGAGGAGAAACAGTTCATGGCAGGCAGAAGGCAGCAAGGCAGTAAGTAGCAACCAACAAGCAACAAAACAAGCAATGACCTCCTTTTTGTCCCTTATATCTTATCTAGACTACACCCCTTAGGACAGGTAGCACTCACACCCAGGGAGGGGCACCCTTGATCCTACCCAGAACTATGCCAAACTAATCAGTGGACTAACTTAGTAATTACACATCCTTGATCCCAACATCACACACTCTAGATCCAGCCACCTCTGAAAAACCCCACCTCTGACAGCATGAGGCTTTGAGGAGACATCTAGACACATGCCATAACAGTCAGAAACTGAAAGTAAACAAGGGAAAACAAAACTAGATGTGGGGACTGTTGTACTGCATTGACCTCTGAGGATGAGGCACTCAGAAAATATAATCTTTCTAGGGTATGTGGGCCTAAGGTAGTATTTGATATGAGATTGGAGAAGCTGCTTTTGGTTTCTTAACTAGGAGCAAGGAAACAGACTGTGAATAAAAGAGCAGCTAAGAGAAACCACTGAATAACCAACCTGGGTTTAAAGTTGGTTACTTCACTGGAATGTTCATCCTTCACATTTTGATGACTAATATTTTTGAAACTGAAAGCTTAATTCATCTGCAAAGCCAACTTTAAAACATGATGATAAGAAAACTCCCATAAGTAAAAACTTCAATCTTGGTTTCCTATTTAACTTCCAAAGTCTATCACATGAACAAGCTTCATCAGTAGAAGAGGCAAACCCTTTCCTCAATAGATGAGTGAGCCATCCTTGCCTTACTGCACTCTAATTATTCAGTTGAACTTTTAAAGAGCAGAACCTGGACATCTGAGAAGCAATCATTTGTTCACAGTTCACCTATACGGAACCCTTCAAAGAAACAATCAGTGATCACTTGATTGTGAACTCAGCCATGATAAAACTTCCTGGGAAGTGGTGCAGGCATTCAGGGAAAATTAAAATTTGAAAAAGCATCAAAAATGCATCTTCAACAGCTGCACCCAGGGAGGTGGGTTCTGTTTTGTACCATCACTGATTTTCACAAAGGTCACTTCCAATACTTCCTTGAATACATTGCTTCCATGAAGGATTCAAACCTTAATTAATATCTCCCACAAGTGGTTTCTAATTTGCAAGAAGTCGTGGTGAACTTTGTTCACACACAGTGCTCACAATTACGAGGGCACTTTCATGTAGGTCCCTCAGTTTGGCTTTCATCCAGGCTGTTAGGTGAAATTAGGCCCAGAAAATCGGATTATTGCATCCCAAGGGAAACAACTGATAAGCAGCAGATGATTGCTCATCTTCTTGCTACTTGCTGGTGTTGAGGTGTTGCTAGTTGCAAAGCCAATTTGTTAACAATTAGTACTCATTAGAATCATTTCCTGTTATCGATTCTAAACATTTGACAAAGCACTTTTAGGAAATTGGACCCCCAAAAGTAGCCATACATAACTGTGGAGCAATTAAAAATCTTCACAATCCAATATAATTCCTAACTGAAGTCATCAGTTTCCAAGTAATTATTTTTGCTTCCAAACCAACCTGCTATCCTGTCCAGTTTAAAGATGTGCTGGAACAAGGACATACTTCTTAATTAGCAGAGGTTGTGGCTAAGTCAGTATGAGAACAAAAGGAATTTTCTTTTATTATCTGCTTTGACTGTTTGTATTATATCTTTAAGGAACAAAACCTGCCAGCTTACAACACAGTTAAGTATTTACTAAGGTGTGGGATTAAATGCATTACTTCTATTACCTAAATATCTAAGTCTGTGTTCACCTTTACATATTGTGAACACTAAATATAGAATCACAAATGGAGCCATTGTGCATTACATTAGAATTTAAATAGTGCCCATGTCAGCTTTCTGAAATATTATATATGACTTTAATAAAATTAGCATAAATGCTATATGCAATTGAAATTTTCTGAGAAAAGGCAGTATATTTATCTAATTTTTAAATATAGATCTACATGCATTACAGTGTTGCAAATTTATATTCAGTAGGTGTGCTCTTATTTTCTAACTAATATATTTACTATCTGCAGAAGTATGGTCTACTTAAATTGCATGTTTTTTATTTGGACTAAGAAAACATCCCTTATTTCCTCTTTAGTAAGCATAGACTACATATGAACCCTTCAGTTATTGTTTCAGGATCAGAATTAAAACTGAATGATACCCCCACACCATGTTCCTTTCTCATATTATCACCCCCCCCAAATTTTCCTCTGGTTCTGGGTTTATTTTTTAAATATGAATAATTGTTCCTATTCATTTTTCCCTACACTTAATAAGGCTGAAAATATTCTTCTCATTGTTGCAAAAACATTTCTGTTTCAGGATTTCTTATCCCCCATATTAAAACCTTTATCCATGGAGAAATTAAGTGTGTACTCGTTTTTGAAATGCCCCGTGCACAACCCCTCTATCCTTAATAAACAGAGATGGTATTGACACAAGTGAATTTTGTTTAACCACACTACATTTGCTTCTTAATTAGTGAATATTCATCTGTCATCAACAGCAGCTATGACACCCCTCCCTGCTAACATGTTCTGTCATAAATAATCAATGAGGCACTATTAATATTCATGAGCTGGAATATGTGTAGTCATGTGCACTGATGCAGAGACAGGGGGAGTGTTGCCATGAACTGACTGGAAACTCTGTGTGTGTATCCGTGAGTGCAAGATACTTAGGGAAAGCGAAGAAGAGCATGCTGCTCCACACAACCCTGGCTTGTGCTTCCAGCTAACAGCGGTTTGTCTGTGTTTCTGGACTGAAGTGACTGATGAAAAACAGTAGTCAAGTCTGGAGGGTGATTCCCTTTCAGTTCACTTGCCTTTCAGTTCTGGGGAAATTGGAAGATTTGCTCTCTCTCTCTGCTTCTTAGAATGGGCTGCAATTTGTGCACTTTTCAGAAAAGAGAGGAACACTACAAACTGCTGTATGAAGTTTCCCAGGTGAGTGCAGGTCTAATACCAGCAACTAAACAGCCAGGCTTCGTGTTTGAGAGATGGGAGATGAATTCTAGCTAGCTTTATGGCTTTTTATTTCAGTACATTTCAAAACTGAGGGCAGACTTGCTGATTTCGGCTCTTTATTTTGGGTTTGGGTGGCAGTTTTCAGCTTCTTTGCCACTCCCCCTTCAGATGACTTCCTGTGGGATTCTTTTTAACATTTTGTGTATCTGCTGCCAAGATGTCAGTCAAGTAAGAGGAGTAGCGCAGAGATCTGTGTCTGTAATATTTTGAGATACCTTTAAGGGACATTTTGAAATAATGCTGACATTTGAAAACCAATTGTATCGTTGTCTGCATAAATACTGGGATTTAATAGGTCTGTGAACTCAGTTGTTTTGAATAGACAGGAAAAGTTTCTTGCCAAATCTTGTTAGCAAGAGGAAATTATTTGATTAATTAGGAATTTTTGCTTTGGTTTAAGAGGAAGACATGGCATTTTTGTATTATATAAGGAAAAATATATGTTATGTCTTGGCTTAAAAAAGAGATAAAGAAGTTTCATGCCACTTGTTTTCAGGTCCTTTTTATAATTGTATTATCCTTAGCACTAAAAATTAATGTCAAGAGCTTATTACAATATCTATACTGTGATCTTGGAAAAAGTATAAATTCACGTGTCTCTTTACTGGGTATCTTAGGGCTCTTGGAATAAAAATAAGAAAACTGTATAATCAGCTTTCATAGTTTTAATAGAATTCTGCTAATTTCCTGTTTTATTTGAGCAGGTTCACTGGGAGTGAATGCTCAAATGTAGTTGTTTTATCTGGCAAAATAAAGTTTATTTCTTCCTTCTTCCAGTTTGTCCCAGATGTGACATATGACTACTCTTGTTTGTAGTCAGCATTGCTGATGAGGGGAGGTGTTTGGGATGTTGGTGGTCTGTGGCCCGGCAGTCGCCAAGCGCCCACTGCCCACCGGTTCCCTCCACTTCCCCCGATGTGATTCATTTCACAGTGGGCTAATTACAAAGTGGATTTGCTACACATGAAACAGCCTCCTCAGTTGCAATGTTGCTGCACATTTTCATGGTAATGTGATCAGAGGCTCATTAGCCAGTTTCCAAAATGATCCTCTGCATTAATTAAATATAAAAATGACTCCTTGATCACCATAGAGAGGAAAAAGAAGATTAACATGGTTAATTACACCACGGGCAATACCTTTTGCTTCATTTTTTTTTTTAACTACAAACTTGCAAGGATGGGCTAAAATAATCTTCATTTCCTAGATAAGCGCTCGTCTATTTTGATTCATGGAAACAGTCTCTAGGTGGAACACTTTCCTTTAGTTTGCTTGGCAGAGTTGGAGTTCTAGTATTATTTTTCTTTGGGTAGTCAAGGTGCAGCAGAGTGCATTCAGCAATCTATTTTTTCTCTGAATTAGTAAATGATATAAAAGTATATTATGGCAGAAGTGGTAGCTGGCATCCCCCTGATTATGCCTAGGTTAAGCTGTTTATATTCTAAGAAATCCAGCAGGATTACTGCACTCAGGAAAAAAAAAATACCACTGCATTTGCTAAGGACCAAAAGCCTTTGTTATGAATTTTTAAAATGCTAGTCTGTGAGTTTTTCCTTCAAGTTCTTCCTAAATCTTGAGAAAATAGATAAGCCATATGCTCTTTATTGCCTCTACCTATACTTCTCCATATATTTCTCTACTGAGTTGCAGTACTTATGATCTTTACTAAAGGGGGCCAGAAGCTTCCATTTAACTGGCTTTTAATAGATAAGTTAAAACCCCAGCTTAAAGGTCTTGCATGTGTTTTCCAAGAGGAGCCCTCCCACAGTTTGTCCCCAGCTTTGCCTTCTATTTTATTGAGTTAATGGAATAGATAAGATATCAAAGGAAAGCAGTGATAGGCTCATATAATACACTGCCACCCCGTGTGGTGCTGCAAACTAGTTTCTATTTTTATTTGGAGGAAAAGCGGCTCAGAGCACACATGAAAGTGAGCATATTCTTAACCAGGTGTGCGGGAGGACCCTCAGCTGCCCCCAGAAGAGAAGATTCTCTTTACAAAGGGGCTTAAGATCTAAAGGCTGAGCGTTTTGAGTAACACTTGATTGCTCAAATCCTATTTATTTATTTATTTATTTATTTATTTTATTAACTTATAACTCTCCAGTCACCTGCTTTTTTGTTTCCTTGGTGGTTGTTTATTTAAGAGAAAAGGCAAATTAAAATATACCTGGGGATGCATGAATGGAAAATCAGCAGTAAGTAGTAAATGCATACCCAACAGCGAAATGTGTGTTTCTTTATAATATGATCATTATGAGACTGAACTTTTGCACATTTTCTTTCTCTATAGAGTGACCTAATAATGCAGGCCAAGTGAAACACAGTTTCAGGTTTATAACTGCAGTAAACAAATGCAAATATGCTCACCGAGGAATCTAGTGAAACAATCAGAATGATGTGCTTAAGTGTGAAATGAGGTCAAGTTTATATTGTTTTTCTCCTATTGGGGAGCTGAGACTTTTAGTTTGCTAAAGAGATGGAATGTCAGCTCAGGAAAATTAATTTCCCCTGGAGTCGGGCTAATCAGGATATTCCATGAACACAAACACAAGCATCTAGGGTTTGGGTAGATCCAGTAACCCTCTCACCAAACTGTTTTCATGTATCTTTAAGTATCTCTCAACTTTGATATGTGCCAGGTACACAACTGTTTTCTGAAGTTTATTTTATTTATTTTATTTCATTTATTTTATTCTAAGTAGGTTATTTTATTTATTTTATTTCATTTATTTTATTCTAAGTAGGTTACTTATTAACTTAAGAATTAATAAGTGCATAGTTGGAACAATGCCTTTCTATTGACTTGAACTGAATTGCTTGTTTCATTTTAATCTGATTGAATAGCCTCTAGACCATGAGAGCTACAATACCTTGAGAGGTATTTCTGACCTATCAAGATATTTATTTTAGAGTGAAATGATATAGTAATATCGAAATCTAATGACTTCTTAGTCTGATTTTTCCTGTAATTCAAATGAAACTCTTTTGTTGATTAAATAGTAAAAATTATCAATGGGACATTCATTGGTGTGCAATAATGTATTAAAATCAGGGGCAAATATTGAAAAGTTCAGACTCTAAACAGAAAAGTATTTGTAGGATTTAATTTAAATCCTGTAAGGTAATAATGCAGGATTCTGTTCTTCACTTGCTGAATTAGAAAAAAGAAACTCACTTTCCTCAGTGTCAGAGTTGAGTTGGACAGTGTAGGGTCTCCAAGCAGTGCCCCTGCTGTAACTCTCTTCCCCTGTACATCCATGCTCTTGCCCAAGGCAGAGTTGAATTGTTAATTTGAATGGTTTGGTGTAGCTTAGAGGTCTCCCCACTACCTGCATCCTTGAGTCAGGAACATAAAGTGAACAGAAACTGTAATGAAAAGTAGCAACAACAACAAAACCATTGGCCACAGTTAACACTGAGCTGTAACTATATTCTAGGCACTGCACTGGGCACTTTGTCCCAAAACATCGTCTTATTTAATGCTCACAAAACCAGTAAGACTCTAAATAATCCCTTATCTTAATTTTTAAATAGCTCTCCTCTATATCTTGAATCCCATGTAATTTCCTTTATAGATATTATCCCAGATTCTTCAGAAATTTATTTTGTCTCACACTGTAAAAGCTCAACTCATAAGCTCTTCTCCTCTTCCTCCAAGCACCACCGTTTGCCCACATGCATTAGCACTAGGGAAGGTCTCCACCTGCTGACTTTCAACTGAACTCAGAAACGTTGAATATAAAGGGTCACTTCTGCCTTCCCCATCCATACAGTGGCCTTCTTGGTTATTTTACTTCCGCACATTTCTAAGCTTCAATTTCTGCCTTTGCACAATTCTGGGTTCTATATTAACTCTCTCTCTTTGATACGGTGCTAAGAACTTTTCCCTTTTAGATTAGTCAGTGGTCTGGTCCACCCTGATTGTTGCTGCAGTAATAATTTTCTAGAAACTGTTGAATAGGTCCCACCTACTATAAAGGAACTGAAACTGCAGAACGACTCTCTACTATAAAATGAAGTGAAAATTTCTTATTTCAGTATTCGAAGCTCTCCTCAGCTAACCCTAGGATCCCTTATGATTTTCTCTCCCTATCCTCTCCTTAATGCAATTTGTTAGCCCTGCAGACCTTTCCAGACCTTTGCTCCATCTTTATGTCAACCTCCCAATTTATATCCTTGCAATTCAGCTCCTTTCCCTCAGCTTCTGTGCAATACTCTCTATATCCAGCTCTACCATCTTTTGTTTTCCATCACTAGTTCTTCAGACATCACCTTGGGCTGAGAAATTTTGGCAATCACTGGTAAAAATAAATTAGTCTTTCCTACCGTGGGACTCTTGCAACATTCGATTGTACTTCTCAATCGCCTTTTTACTGTCTGTCTAGTATTGTGGTTCCTTGCGAAGGGCTGAATTGCAAATGTCTGGAGGGCTGGGCAGGTGCTTGTTTGTCCTCTAAATCCTGTCTGCCAGAAGACCCTCAGCAAGACCTGCCATAATGCCTTGCTCATCCATCGCATCTTCAGAATTCAACTACCCGTTCTTAGCTTCTGCCAAAGGACCTCATCACTCTCTTTCGTTCTATCCCAAACCTAATATTGGATAAGCTGAGGGTTTGATTAGATGTTTTCTAATCTCAGAGTTTTATATGGGAAAACTGGTCATTTGTAATGGGATTAGGACACAAAGAAATGTAGAAAGAGGAAGAAGGGGTTGGGGTGTGGAGAGGAGGATGCAAGTGGAGTTGGAAAAGCTGAGATTTGTGGCCCATAGCATCTGTGAGAATCAGACTTACCTAAAGTATCAAAGGTACCTGAGAAATAAAGCAAGGTAGGTCATGAGAAAGAGACATCTAAAATATAAGTAGCAGGTCCTTGGAGTGACTTGACTTTCCCAGCGCCAGGAATAAACCCTCATTTTATTTGCTTGAATGAGGAGTCTATTCCGTACAATCAGAAGAACAAGTGCAGACACATCATAATGTCTCGTTTGTGTCTACTCAGCAGATACCCTGAGCTCTAGACTATGATTCAGTTCAGTAAACTTTCTGTAAATTGTAACTTCTTCATGGGTGTCGGGCCCTGAACTTCACCACAGTGAGCACAAAGAAAAATGGAGCAGTCCCTGCTTTTGGAGAAACAGAGTCTGGCAGTGGAGACACAAGCACCCAGAGCATTTTCATACATAGAAGGGTTAAAAAAAAAAAAGCCCATGCTGATGGCAAACAGGTGGGAAGAAATAGGTGGGAATGAATTGAGCATAGAGGGACTATAAAGTCATAAGTATCACTAAAACTTGAAGTGGAAGGCAAGCTCCCCAGACTTGCTTTGAAAATGAACAAGAACAACCTTAAAGTCTCTCATGCTGATATTTTTGCTTGTTCTTTGTTTTTGTTACTATTTTGGGAAAGAGAGAAAGAGAGACAGAGAGACTCTGATAAGAAGGAAGAGTGTAGATTTGCTTATTGTGGGTGGTACAAGGAAAACCAATTGTGAGGTTGTTACAAAGGATATGTTAATGTGGGAAGAATGCACATTGAGGAAAAGTAGAGAGCATGGAGAAGTAAATTCATTATGCTCTGGCTTGTAAGACTAGGTAGATGGAGTAAAGGTGATAGAAGAAAT
>RJWT010029954.1:0-14745 GCA_004365215.1 Cuniculus paca | reverse complement strand
ACATTTATAGTACATAATGGTTGCACTCACTGTGCAGAGTTGCTACATGTATAGAATACATTATAATTCCTTTTCCATTCACTTCCTTTTCCCTCCTTCCTATCATCTTTCCATTTCTTGGCCCCCTTCACTTTTACAAAAGTGTCTCCCTATTGCCTATTATCTATTTTTCATTTTGCTCTTTATTTCATTTATACTTTGAGTTTCTCACGTAAGAGAAACCATGCTATAGCCGGGCGTGCTGTAATCCCAGCACTCGGGAGGCTGAGACAGGCGGATCCTTGTGAGTTGGAGACCAGCCTGGGCTACAAAGTGAGCTTAAGGCCAGCCTGAACAGCATAGTGAGACCCTGTCTCAAAAACACCAGAGCTGGGGATCTAGCTCAGCGCTCTAAGCGCCTGCCTGGCAAGCGCAAGGTTGTGAGCTCAATACCCGGTGCTGCAAAAAAAAAAAAAAAAAAAGAAACCATGCTATATTTAAACTTCTATTTATTTCACTTAACATTATGGCCTTAAGGTGCATCAATTGTCCTAAAAACTACTCAAATTTATCTCTATCCTTCTTTATGGCAGATTAGTGCTCTGCTGTGTGTAAATAACACATTTTCTTTATCCATTCATCTATCCATGAACAAATACAGCTACTTCCAATATTTAGCTAGTATGAATTGTGCTGCTATAAACATGGATATGCATGTATTACTGAAATATGATGTCTTTTGGTCTCTCATGAGATAACTAGGAGAATACATGGGTCAAATAGAATTTCCAGTTTCAAATTTTTGAAGAATAGCCACACTGATTTCCATGGTTTATATTTAACAGCATAGAAGTGTTCTTTTTCTCCCCCAGCCTCTCCAGAATTTGTTATTATTTGATTCCTGATGTTGGCCATTCTTTCCGGGCTGGGATAGAATCTCAGTGTTGTTTCAATTTGCATTTCTTAATGACTTGCAATATTAAGCATTTCTTTGTGTATTTATTGACCACTTGTATTTTTTCTGTGACGTGTCTACTCATTTAACTTGCTCATTTGTGATGGGGTCATTTATTGTGGGAGATCTAGTATTTTGAGTTTTTCATAAATTAGTTCTCTGTCTGAAGTTCAGATAACAAATAAACTTTTCCTATTCTGTAGGTTTTGTCTTCACTACGCTTTTAAATTTGCTACAATTCTATTTGTTCATTCTTGCTGTATTTCTAATGCAATTGGTGTTCTGCTGAGAAATTCCTGGACTGTGCCTAAGTCTTCAGAATTTTACCTTCCAGCAGATTTTTTTGTTTTAATATTTAGATCATTGATCCAGTTTGATTTTATCTTAGTACAAGGTAATAAATATTGGTCTAGATTCAATCACATCTGAATTTTAGCAGACAGTAATCTAAGAAATATAATGCCTAGGGCTGGGGATTTAGCTCAGTGTTTCAAGCGTTTGCTTGGTAAGCACAAGGTTGTGAGTTCAATCCCTGGTACAAAAAAAAAAGAAATATAATGCCTAAATATAAAAATTTAGACTTCATTGAACATTGCATGCTGAGTACTCTTCTTCATGATTGTAATAATATATAGCCAAAATTATGACTAATTGAACAAATTTTTGTATTAAGAACTTGATGTATCTTTGCAGATTATTACATTTTGAAATTTAAAAATATTTCTGGTTGATAATCAATAGAAAGAAGTTATTGAATACAGGCTATTCAATAACAATAATCATGTCAAATATACCAATTATAAAGACTGTGATATTTTCTTCTTTGTGTGCATATGTGATTTCCAAATGTTGATAAAAATTTCAAAATATACAAGTGCAGTGAAAAAACTGGTAAAATGAAATGAAGTGAATAAAATACTCTCCAGGAATTGATTAATCTTGTATATTATATTGAGGAAAGTTATTAGAGTTTTATCTACTGTACTTCAATCCACATGTTCAGAAACTAGCATATACTTAGCTTTCTTGTATTTGAGAATTGTTGGTTTAAATATTCATCCCATTTCATGTATCTCCACATCTATCCCTACATACCTCTTCCCACACAATAAATGACATGTAAAGTGGATTTGCAAAGTACATTACAAATTACACTAATTATCTAGATACTTTATTTCTTGTACTTTAATACTTTAGAGTGTTTTTAAACTTCATTAAAACTGTGTTACATTTAAAGGAATTATTCTGTGTATAATAAAGTTACAATGTTTACACTGTTAGGGCCTCGTTGTTCTGCAAATTTATCACTCTGTGACTGTAGGATTCCTGTGAAGGGCACTTCCTGGAGGGATATGGTACAAAGTTAACACAGATACAATCTCTGTACCCAACCACAGAAAGTCTGCCATGTTTTCTTTTCATGTTATTTGTTGAGCATTTCTGAAGAATATTTGGTACATCCTATGCCAAGTGTCCAGAACAAAACATGTTTACAAATAAGAGAAAACCAGATTTTGGCTCGGAAACTAAAAATCTTTGGCAAGCGCATTTCCATGTCTGTGACAGGACTGCACTGAACTGAACATCCTAGAATGCCTAAGAGCAACCTTGTTTATTTATTCATTAATCTACCAGTTTAAAAAGTGTATATGACCAAACAAAAAATAAAATAAAATAAAATAAAGCAAAGCAAAGCAAAAAGAAAAGACAAGAAAAGAAGAAGAAAAAGAAAAAAATGCATAGGTACACATTATGCATGAGGTCTTGGTCTAAGAATACAAAAAATAAAACAATATTTACCTGAACAAAATTAGCATAGAAGAGAACAGAGATATGGATAAAATAATTAAAATGCATTATAATTATAACTGCACTCAAAGGCACCACTATTGTGGAAGTACAGTGCTCGATTATCTAAGGGATTCTTCGATATCCATGGAAGTTTCTTCTAGAAATATTAACTTAGGGAAACTCCAGTGTTTGAGTTTCTAACTGGTTACTTCCATACAGATGTCTAAGCACAGATATACAAAGGAAATACAGTGATTTACCAAGCTTACTTTACACTACAATAAATCATTTAAAATTGTGAATAATATGTCTGTCTTCGATGTAAGAAACGCTATTTTCTTCTCTATATTCACTCTTCTTTCTTAAAAAAAGAATCTCGGAATTTTATCTGGGGTTTGACTCATCACTTTAAAACTGCATTTTTTTAGTCTCCCTTCGATCTGGTCATGGCATTTATTTACGATTACCAGTGGTATGAAAGTAGACGTAAATTTATAATTTCCAGGAACTGCCTTCACAGGGATAGGGATGACTTCTATGTTTCTTCCATCTTAATGATATTTATAATGCAGACAGAGAGTAATAACTAGAGCAGCAATCTTAGAATCGCAAGATTCAAACTGCGTGTTGAGGATGACTGAGTAACAAGATAAAGAGACACTGGGTTCTTTCCCCATCTTCACAGATCTACTACAGCTGAACTAAACTGATTATTTTCAGTCTGCCACATGAGAGAAAATTTCAATTTCCAACTATATAGATTATTATTAGTTTAGGTCTAAAGCTGCCACCTTTGATTCCTAGTGAAGACATATAGATTTAAAGAAAAAAACAGCATTATACATTTATTTTTACATTATTCTTCTTGTTATTGGACTGGATCATTGATGTACCTTGGGAGTAGAACTTTTCTTGGCAGGCACAGCACTTTGAGATTTGTAAGGAGATGCTAAATACACTTTTAGATTCTGACAAGTCTGTTAACTATTGGATACACTTTTTGAACAAAAAATTTATGACCATGGATTCTGGGACATGGGAGTTGATTTCACAGAACTTTTAAAGGTAACTTGGTAAGCAGATACAGTGGTTCACCCCTGTAATACTGTAACTCTGGAGGTTCAGGCAGGAGAGCTGCAAGTTCAATTCAGCTTTGGGACTTAGTGAGACCCAGTCTCAAATTCAAAAATAATAATAAAACAGAATTGGGGCTGTAACTCAATGTGACGGCATTCACACACATACACACATACAAGTACACAAACACACACAATTAACTCAGTAGTACAAATTCATTTAGTGACTCTATCCAGCCATGTATTTTATTCTTATTTTCAACTTCTTTTCATGCATAATTCTGCAATAAATTAGAGACACTTTTCATGAAAACATAACTTGATACAAAGTTTGCTTCTTTGTATTTGAAATAATTGTACACATTATCTACTATTCTTTGAAAATGAAAATACACACACACATTAGATTGAAGCATCCTGAAGTACAATTAAAAACGTTGATGTCTTGCAAGATAATCACTTACAACGTGTTCTAAATTACGAAGGCAATACATTTTAATAATGTAAATGTTACATTTTCTCGTTTCAAATACAGTCATGTCTAATTTATTGATAATTTTTCCAAAGAAATTGAGGAACCTAGGGCTGGGGATCTAGCTCAGTGGCCTAATCATCTGCCTGGCAAGAGCAAGGTCGTGAGTTCAATCCCTGGTGCCGCAAAAAAAAAAAAAAAAAGAAATTGAGGAACCAAACTTTGTGACTCTGTATGCAAAAATATGCTAAATGTTACATAATGTAAAAATAATGTAATCTAGAATATGAGCAAATTATAGTTTCTTAGTAGTAGCTGAAATTTCACTAGTCAGGGTACAATGCAGATTAAGTAACTACATGCTTTTAGGGACTATTGTCTCTTCATCCTTAGGCAATGCAAATTAAA
The DNA here is from genome assembly GCA_004365215.1 of Cuniculus paca. Classification (NCBI taxonomy): domain Eukaryota; kingdom Metazoa; phylum Chordata; class Mammalia; order Rodentia; family Cuniculidae; genus Cuniculus; species Cuniculus paca. Next base: position 10,064 of record RJWT010029954.1, on the reverse strand, counting down.
GCACCATTTTGTGTTTTCAATTATTACATATTCATATAAATCAACGAAACATTTTACTTCACTGAATATTACTTTTTATACCAAGACATGGCCTTACCTTGTAGTAAAATTCATAATACTAATAATTAGTGATTGGTCACAAAAATCAATTGCAAAAATAATTGTTTTTGTTTTTTTATCAATACATTGTCATATCAGTATACTTGGCTAATATATTGAGAATATAAATTTTTCCCTTTTTAGAAACCATTTAATATTCTGTTATTTCAAATGACTTAACTTCAATCACAGAAACAAAGTTGGGTACCATTTGATAAAACATCACAAAACTAGAAAAGAAATTGCCTATTTGTTGATAAGTGGACCATAGTTTAAAGTTAAAGGGACATCACTTTTAGGCCACACTGAAATTCTACATGATAAAATTTTTCTCTAAGTTTTACACTGTAAATATAAATATTACTCTATTTCAGCTATCCTGTGATAAGAACAAAAGAATGGGAAGGCAAAAGTGGAAAGTTTGGATGGGCCCTAGAAATCCTCATTTGGAGCCTGAAATAAAAGAGATGGTCTCTAATTGATGATGGTACAAAGAGCTGAATTTGTTCCTGAAGAGATCTTTTTAGCTTCAGTCAAATGTACAAAGCAAGATTTTCCCAGTCCATCCCAGGAGGTTTCTCCTATTCATAGCCTCCTCCTAATATTGAATAGTATTTGCAACTTTATTATCTGTATTACTGAACAGGAGGAAATATCATAATTTTTAAGCCAACAAGTGAAAATATGGAATGTGAGAAAGTCATTCTGTTTTTGTTTTTTTTTTAAAGCGTCATCAGGCCTGGCATGGTGGCATATTTCTGTAATCCCAGCACTTGGGAGGCTGAGGCAGGAGGATCATTGCAAGTTTGAAACCAGTCTGGGCTACAAAGTGAGCCCAAGACCAGCCTGAACTTCATAGTGAGACAGTGTCTCACAAAGACAAAAAATTTTTTAAAAATTTTTAAAAAATCATCATATCCAAAGCAAATTCAATCTAAAACCCAGAATAATTGAAGCCTGTTCATAACAAATCCACTCTGCCAGCTCTTAAGCACTATGTGGTTCAGTACAGAAGCTCTGCACTCAAAATGTGTTTGAACTAGGGAGGACAGTGTAATACCCAGCAAGCATTCTGGACTGAGCTGAAGGTTGACTGTAAACAGAGTAGGCACCAGAAATACTGTGAAGCACAAATTCAAATATGACATGGCAGAGCTATGAAGTGCCAGCAATCAACCACGGCAGTCAGCCTACTGCTCTCACAATTGGAGTGGAAGTCTCTCCCACAGAGCAACAAACAGTTACCGGTTTTGAAACTTGGGCTGCAGTTACAGTAAATGGTCTTTACATAAAGGAAAAATGGATACAACTGTAAGGCATCTTAGTTCAGCAGAGCTATATTTTCTGAAACATCACTTACAAACTGGAGTGAGAAGAGAAGGTATTTGCTTTTTAATATGAATGTGAAATTATTCTTGTACTTCTATGAACTACGAGTACAGCAAATGCAGAATCATGTGCTGCTACTTGGAAATAGAATGCACTGACAGAACACTGGCTTGAAATAAACTATATATTCATAAAAGATTATATCCTCAGGTCACTATGGAAAGCAACATTAATTGAAATTCTATCTTCCTTTGTTTCTTAAAGTAGGATTAAAAATGCTAGCATAAATAATCTTACATTTAGGAACACTAAACCCTTTGGTACCATCACAAAATCTACCCATTTGCCAATTAAAGTTTAAATTACTCCAAGCAAATAGGAGTATTAGCCCATACACTTGAAATAGTTAAGAGTCCTTGATTCAGATTTTGTAAACTAAAGTAAGAAATATCAATTTAGCACTCTTAATCCTGTCAAGCAAACATTTACTGAAACCAAAATATTTACCAGGCACTGAACTGGACAATGAGAGTTTGAAGATAAATTATGCACTGTATAGTTTATTTTATACATCTTTTCAACTTAACCCCAATAATGACATACATTTTATTTCACTATGAGTAACGTTTTCTCAAAATATTTTAAAATATTCAATAACTCAAAATAATTCAATAACTCAAATATTCAAAAACTCAAAATATTCAATAACCCAAAACTAAATTCTGTACATACATATGTCTTCCTTTGTGGATTTAAAAGTGTTTGTGTATGAGTGTGTGTGTGTGTTCACTTTATTGTCACAGTGCTGCAGGAAGCCCCACAAGTAAAAACATCATCCTAATATTTGAATCAGACCTTTTTATTCCAGTTACTTTTCATCAAAGTTTTCTATATCTCAACTTTTAAAACATTATCGAAAATAATTCTAGGATCCCTTATTTACAGCCATGCCTACCTTTTTATTACTAGATGTGATAGGAATTCTTATGGTCAGATCAATGTGGAGAGTAAACAGGTTGGGGGAAAAGAAAGCAGCAGAGGATGTACCCAAACCTATTCCATTCAATTGTATTCCATACAATGGCAGAGTCTCTCATTTTCTTCACATTTGTCCTTTTTTCCTTCCTTAGCAAGTGGTATTTAAGTTGATAGAAGCCAAAATTTGAGACTTGTTCTATTCTTTGCTATTTGCATGACCTTGGACACTTTTCCTACTTAATCTTTCAAATTTAAATTTCTTCATGGTATCACTGTGTGACTTTTTCATTTTGATGCTGTCATTAGAATCTACACTACTCTCCTTGTCATCTACTGGGTTTGTTTTTCCTGTTCACTTATTTGCTTAGTTATTTTGGGAATGCCATACAAGTGCATTCTTTTTACCAAATAAATAAATGAAATTAATTTTTGAAAAATGCCAATGAGAAGCCAACAAAGATTTATGTTCTTCAAAAGCCAGCATAAATATCACAAAAATACTATGAAGGTAAAAATATAGCCCTTATACATTTCTTGGTCTTACCTAATCATCGCATACACCTGCATCCCAGTGGAAGCATAGTAGATAGAACTTTGAAGTCAAAACATTTGTGATCATCTTAAAATGCCTTATGTGCTACAAACATGAACAGAAAAAGAAGGCGATGAAGAGGGAGGCAAGGGAAAAGAGATGAAAAACAGGAATTAAGATGTGTTATGTACATGAAAACAATTCCCCACAAGCAATGTACATTAAGAACTGCAAACTTATGCTAAGAAGAAAAGTGTCTGATACAGTCTAGTTTCTGAGAGAGACAAACTGCTTTATAGGTTTTACTCCTTAGATTAATAGTTAATGGCCTCAAATACTTTATAATAGGGGAATAGTCCTTTGATTTTGGGTCCTTATGGATTCCTATAATGGTGAAATAACAAGAGTCCTTATTTAAGTATAATATTCTCCTGCTGTTTTTTAATATAAGAACTACTTTCCTTAAATATCTTTGGAAGCATTATCATCCTAGGCTGCAGCTAATTTTATTTCCCCAGTGTTAGAAATATGGTGCACATGATATTATTCTATGTAATAGTAAGTAGATGGTATTCTTTTAGTCACTCATTGCTTCACAAAGAAATCATTGAAAACTTTAAAATAAATTCACAAAATAAAAATACTTAAATATAAAATATATTGACTTTTAATATTTTTAGAATTTATTTTTAAATATAAACATGAAAATTCTATTACCTTATAATTATTTTCCTATATGCTTCTCACTAATGCCCCATTCATTTTTATTTCCAGGACTCGACATAGTTGATATTAAGTGAGTATCTTTTGTGCAAACAAATAAATGAATGAAAAAGAGCAATTTTAATTATCAAAAACATTAGTATGAAATCCCAGGGACACACGCAGACTTCATTTTCTTATAGGAATTATCTGTTGGTTCTGAAAGATGATGATGTACCACTTTTGATATAATTTGTGGATTGGTCATGTTAGACACTTTTAGGATTAAGACAATGAAGCATATATTAAATTAGATCTGATGGTAAATTACATCTCATGATAGTGTTACTCAAACCATCATTAACTGTTAGAATTTTAATCCTATTAAGTAGATTAATGGAAGCAAAATGAAAGACTGTTCCCAGCAGCACTGTACCATTTCCAAATTACTTACATGACTTATACTAATTCTAGAGAAACAGATACCACTATTAACTGAATTGTGTACCTGTCAAATCTGTGTGTTAAATTCTTAATCCTTAATGTGATATTTGTACTTGGGGCACGTGGGAATTAAGGCATAAAGGTAGATCTCTCACACTGGGATTGGTACCCTTATAAAAGGAAAGAGCTCACTGCTCTATCCTCTCTCAGCTAAGTGAGAACATAGGAAACAGGTGGCCAGTGAGAGGGCCCTCAGCAGGAACTGTCTCAGCTTGTCTTGGACTCCCCAGCTTTCAGACGAGGGTAAATAAATGCATTTATTTGTTTAAGCCATCCAGTCTATAACATGTTGTTATTGTAGCCCAAGCAAACTAAAGCAGCTACATGACAAATCCCAGAGAGAACTGCAAGTTCGGTTGAGAATGCAGTTAGGTGAGGTGTCTGTCTAGGCACCAGCTTGAGAAAGAAAGCGAAAGGGATTCTTGGATTGCAATGATGGTTGGTTTGAAACATCTATAATGAAAGACTCATATGTGACAGAAACAGAAGACCTGACCCCATTCCCTCAAAATAAATGAAATCGGTATAATGTGGCATGTTGAGACATGTATGTGAAAGACAGAGACAGAGACAAACAGAAAGAGAGAAAGAGAGATAGAGAGATCACCTTTGGTTTGAGGAAACAATCACTTTTTCAGTTCACTAAACTTGATAATTTAAAACTTACATTTTCCAATGCACAATAATATCAGCTGTACATAGAGTCATTAAAAAATTGACTTAGAGTAAGACAATTACTGCAAAGATATTTGAGGATGTTGAACATCTAGAGTAGAAATTTTGGACTGTATTCTTTTGCATGTTTCAGAGACTGAAAAAAACATTGCTTTTGTTTTTTCCATGCAAATCAAGTCCTGTGAGCTGTGAGTTTCTAAGAGTGTTGCCAACTGTTAAAATGGAAAATAAGTTTCTCATATAGAGCTATGTGTACAGGATATACATACATTTCATTACGCCTTAGGAGTGTTTTGCCATCAGGGAAGGTCTTGCCTTAAACCCCCTTAAAAGTATCTTGAGAAAGAAGGACGTTAGGCCATCGCGACCACTTCTCAAACAAGAGGCTTCTTGTGGTTCCGAGAGCTAATTACTAATAGTACCAGATAAGGAGATCTTTCCTTTTCTTAAAGTTAATAATGGCCATAAGAAAAAAAAGTCAAATAAAACCATATAATTTTTAAAAAAAACAGTCATAGTGGAGGCAATCTGAAGGTCACATTACAGAAAAGCATTTTAAGTATTGAAATATGAAATCCATTTTCTTTTCACCAAACGAAATAACACACGAGTATAATTTCTTTTAAGAATAATAGAGGTATAAATATAGGTAACTAGAGATGGAAACAAATTTAGTATCATGGAAATGTCATTTTTCACTTGGTTTGACTAATTTTCCTAGCCAAGTTAGAGAATGATTATATTAAACTATCACTATGAAAAAGACAGCATGAAAATGGGAAATAAGAGTTCTTCCTGCAGTCTCTTTGGGAATGCTTTCATAATATGGAAGGCAAGTGTGAATTCAATCCAAAGATGCTAAATCTCAACAGACAATGGTAAAATTTTAAGTTTTGAACTGAATGAAAATAATATTATTTGCTAGTGTTAAGAACATGCATATTTCTCAACAGTCAAATTGGAAAGAAAACATTTGCAAATAGCTACAGTATATAGCTTATTATTCTAAATTCTACAATAACAAAACTACTATTAAGAAGGGAAAAACAGTGAAATATAGAAATATTTAGACAAATTATGAAATATTTCTATATACATTCATTCACAATGTACTTTCTATACAAGATAGATTGTATCTTCTCAAAAAATTTCCACAAGTATCTTCAAAAACAGTTGCATGTGGTGTTCATCTGGCGTAGGTCTAGGTTCATGTGGTGTAGGTGTTCAAAATAATTGTAAACAAAGACATTGCAGTCATGAGACATTGATCTTGGTTTCCTCAACAAATGAAATTTCTCCATTATCATAACTTAATACTTATTGGAACCATGAATAAATTCTGAACTGTTAAATAATCGTTTATATACTTTGTGTTAAAATCAGCATTATCTATCGAAAAGTTGCTGAATAATCCTGCAAATCTGTTGAAGATATCTAATTTCTAACTCGTATGACAACCCTGTCATTTTAAAGTCTTGCATTATCAAGAAGATAGTTTACACTTCTGTAATTTTTCTCTTTTGATCAGTGTCTATCAAAGTTCTTTAAAATGAGTATTTTTTTTATGATTACTCCAGTTCTCTTTTCACATTGTCCCTTTTTAGGGGCTATGATTCTATTTTTATTTATACCCCATTTTCTAGTCTTCTTTCTTTGAAAATATATCCAAATAAGCATGACTGTTTTTTCATTATTCTATTTGTTCCTTTTCTTCATTCCAGTCATTAAATAAACATTTATTCAATGTTGTAGCATATCTAAAGTTGTCTGCAATAGTGTCTCGTGCTGAAGGAGTCTGCAGGTAAATTAACACCTTTGAGGCCAAAAATAAAGTTTATTTTCTTTAATATGTGGCTAATGGTCTAATTTTTTAAAGTAATCTCTTACATAATCAGTTTAAATTTGGGGCTGAGGGGTAGAATCATCATATTTTCAAAACTCCGCATATACTACTTTGCTTTCCTACGTGCCTTGATCATACCTCAAGGCTCTCTGTGAAATCATTTTTTAGATAAGTTTTATACCTTATAGTACTGAAATGTTTACTATTGAATTTTTAAGTTATCAGTTATAGTTTTCACAGTGAACTCATAAAAGTTATTTTTGGCCAACTGGTGATGAGTTTTCTGTGTTTAGCCATGTATTAAATACTGCAGTGTTTAAGCTTCTTTTTGTCAATTTGATTCACTTGGGAGCTGGCTAGTGATGAGTAAAGCACAAGTTGGGATGTGTCCAGGTTGGTCATGGAGGTGTGACCAAGGGTACCATATATGGTCCCTGGCCCCCTTCTCTGGTTCCTACCTGTCATGAATTGAAATCTTTGCTGTACCACACCCTTGCACTATATTTTTGCTTTGAACCCAGGGGACCATGGTATGAAAAATTCCCTAAAACCTTGAGAACAATTAATCCTCTCTTCATTTAGGTTGTGTCTGGTATTGTATTCCAGTGACAGGAAAACTGACCAATATCTATATTAATTTTCAATTTCGTGTGCATCCTTCAATTCCTGAAATCCTTAACAAGGATGTGATCCTCATAGTACATTAAAACCAATACTTCATTAATAAGTAGATGTGCTCATAGTATTACTTCTCCACTGGCAATAACTAGCATCAGAGAATACCTGAATTTTTAGGGCTAAAACTCCTACTTAAGCATGGAAACCATAAAGTCCAGTTTTAAAACTTTGGGACATATGCAGACATGAAATTGAAGGTAGAAAACAAAACAATTTCTAAAAGGAAAAAGAAGCAAAATTGATAGGAATCATTTTGGCCTCGTATTGAGTACCGTATTTGGCATCTATGGGAAAGAGACGAGTAGGCTGGCCTTGATACACTGAGTGTAGGTGACTACTGGTCATTCAGGAGACTTTGGAGTTGGCTTAGAGATGTGTCAATAGTAAGTAATAAGATATCAATGTGGAGGTATTAGTCCTGACACTGAAAAAGCACTACAAAATCTATTCATGGAAATTTCTAGTTAGGGACAAATTCACAACCCTTTATTAAGGAAACTGAGAATAAGACAAGGACTTCTTCATACAAGGTGTTGGAAGAACAGGCAGTGTTCCAGTTACTGCTGAAATAAATGAATCATGACAGGAAAAGACCAAGAATTAGACCCACTATGCATCAATGTAATGATCTGTGTAGTCTGATTTGTGTTTAAGGCTGTTGCCAGAATTGCTTCCAGGTGGCAGAATTAGATTGCTCAGGCTTTTGTAAAAACCCATTCTCCTAAAAACTCACACTAGGAGACCAACATCCCCTTCCAAGTTCAGTCTTCCTTTTTCTAAAAACTTCCCGCTATGTCCTGCCTCTTAAAGCTCCCACAATATCTCCATGTTCCGCACAGAGATAAAACTTCCAACACATGAATGTTTGGTGTATATCCAAACCATATCTAAATTTTGGTAACAGAGAAACTATCAATGTTCACCAAAGACCTGCATTCTACTAAACATTTGTTCATCTGTCAAATATTGAAATACTATATAGTAGTGTAATGCTCATTCTTATTCTGCAGTTCAAAAATTGATTCAAATATTCAGAAATAAAGTGCCATAATGAAGCCTCAATTTATATATTTACTTATAATATTTTCTTTTTTGTGGTCTTCAGAATTGAACTCAGGGCCCCATGCATGCCAGATAAGCTATAGATTTCTTTCTTGTCTAGAATCCAGGTTACATATAAATCATTAAACTTTTTCTCATTTTTTAAGAATTGGAAACATCTTTTATACTAATATATACTCACTTGTGATTACCCTAGAATTTTAAAATGATTACTTCATTAGTTTTTTCAGGCAGGAAATGATTTGTAAGAGATATGAATACATATTAAAAGTCTTTTATAATTATGTTATACATTTAACTTAAATATTTAATATCACTTGAAACATTTTTATAGAAATTCAAATTTTTCTATACATAAGTATGGTATATGTTTTAATATTTGTTATTCCGATTTCACAAATTGGGAGAAGAATGATTTTTAATACATCTCTAAAAAGCAAAATACTGGTTTTAGAAACACATTTAATTCTACCTCATGCTATTTTACTATATAGAAGGTGATATTTTATGTGACATATTAAATTTTATTGGATAAATACAATTTAAAATTTAATGTGAATCCTATTGAGTTGAAGTTTTAGAATTTTCCAAAATTGTTTTTTATATTTACGGTTAACTTGCTAAATTAATTCTATTGTTACCTGTTAGTCCATCATACATATAAATTAAGCAATAGAAATCTAAGGAAGAAAACTATTTTTAAGCTAGTAGCTACAACAACAACCCAAAGTAAAATTCTGAAGTGTTAAAGTAGGTGACAGAATAAATAAAAAGTAGAGTTATCAGACCCGTGGTAACTAACATGGCACTTCATCTTCTAAATAAATTCATGAGTTCTCACACTAGTGAATTTTGAAAGCCAATACATTAAAATGATTATTTTTGTCTGACTTTTAAAGCATGAAAACTGATACACATTTATAAATGCATACCTCCAGAATATCTTTGTGAAGTGAAATTTCTCAAACCACAGATAAGGGAAACTATTCCCTAAACCCATCTACAAGTATGGTACGAGAGAAGAGCTGAGTCAATTATAGTATTATGATCATATGCAGATATCCAGAATCAGAAGTTCAACTATGATTTTGAGCCTATTTTATTTAGTCAACCTTTGATTTTTTGCTGACAGTAATGCAGCTATTCCAGATATTACTTGAATAAACTCACATACTGTTGGTTTCACAGGTGACAACAGAGTTTGTAGGATTTAGTGATGTGAGTTTCAATGACTGAAACATACAATTCATTTAGCCAAAAATAACAATTAAGATCTAACATTTGAAACATTAACAAACATGAATTATAATTTAAAAATTACACAAAGTCCATCAAAATTATAAACTATGTACTATTATTGATAGAAAAACCAGGTATAAAATTTCCCAGATGAATCATTTTATGTTAAAACCTTTTTTCCTCACATACAGGAAATATATTCAATTTTTATAAAAATAATAAAGAACACTTTGAAAAATTAAATCTACCATTTTGGGTTTAGATCTAAGTTACTCATGCTATTCCTCTCTCTAATATTAGTTCTTCAAGTTTTTGTCGCAGTTGTGAGGTTTTAATCTTTTATTGAAGTTTTAAAGTACAACAAAACAAAGCATCAGATGGGCAGAAATAATTTTTTGAATTCTTAAGGGATATGGTTGTAAG
>RJWT010029953.1:0-14790 GCA_004365215.1 Cuniculus paca | reverse complement strand
AAATCTATTATTACAAAAGGCTTGGGATTTTATTTTCTTCTATCCAAGCCCCAATCAATGTACTCCAATTTACTGTGCTCTAAAAAATTATCAGCACAACAGAAGAAAAAAAATGGAAAAAAAGAAAAAAAAGTTGAATGAAGTTCAGAGTAGCATTCAGTTTGAAGATCAAAACAACTCATTCTTGACTTTTCATTACTGGGAATTGGCCCAGAACTTTCACACTGAGCTACATTCACATCCCCAGCCCATTTTTTATTTTTTGAATCTTGCTAAATTTGTTAAATTGCCCAGATTAGGCTCCAAACTTGTAATCCTCCTGCCTCAGCTTCCCAGAGTGCTGGGATTACAAGCAGCACCACCAATGCCTGACTAGGAAATACATTTTAATGTTTTTATGTAATGTAGCTCTCTTTGCAGAAAGTGTTTTTTGTTTTCTGCCCTCGTGACCCAATTTTATTTCGGTTCGGAGGCCAGATGGGGGCCTGCTCTAGGCGCAGGGGTCAGGGCTGTACGGTCCGATCCGTGTTCCGTTCACTGAGCCCTGGACGCTCCTCCCTAAGTAAGCCTCACAGGCAGCGGAACTCGTTTGGGTGCAGGAAGGGCTCCTGGAGTTTGCAGGCACACAGCTCTGAGCTCCGGCGACTTGGGCACGTCCTCGCCGATGAGCTGGGGGTCCATGAGGCCCGGGGCGTTGGGTGTGGGCCGCAGCCTAGTGGTGGGGAGAGGGATCCCGAGGCGCATCGGGCGACCCGGGTACAGCGTGGCCGAGGACTGTCAGTGCGCGCTGCCAGCCGCTGGTGAACTGGCTGCAGGGATGCCAGGGCCCCAGGTTGGGGAGGCAGCGGTCCCACCGCGGCCCGCAACACGCTGTCCCGGCCCAGGTTGACGCACGGCTGCAGAGTCCGGGGCGCCCGGTGGCCTCTGTGCAGCAACCCTGGGCGGCATCAAGTCATCGGCCGCGGCAGCAGGGGGCGGGGTCGCCCTGCGCTGGGCCAGCCGCTCCTCTCAGGTGGACATGGCTGCACCATGTGGTTCCAACTCCAAGACCTGCACGCCCTTACAGTTATTAGGTACGATTTCCATTTCTTTAGTAGATACAGGGAAATCTAGGTTATGTATTTCTTAAGTGAGGTTGTTGTTTTTTTTTGTTTTTTATAAAGACAGGTCTTGCTGTGTAGTTCAGGCTGGCCTCAAACTCACAGCAATCCTTCTGCCTCAGCCTCCCAAGTGCTGGGATTACAGGTACACCCGGCTGGTCATTTTTGTCTTCCAAGGAATTGGCCCATCTTATCTAAGTCATTAATTTTATCAGTGTACAACTCATAATATGCTTTGATGTTTTTAGTTTTTCCTTAATACCCATGGCTAGTTTACAAAGCACCTCCTATATTCCTAGCCCTGGTTATAAATTTCCTTAGTTGACACACAACAGTGCTGTGAGACGAGAATCCCACCATTTTCCAAGTGAGGACAGTGATACTCAGATGATGACTCCCAGCTGTAAGCGGGCACTGCATGTCTGCAGTTTTGTTGTTTTTCTTTTCCCCTGTCTGCAGTCTTAAAAGCCCAGGCAACTGAAGCTGAAGGAGCAGAAGCTATGGTGATCAGGAGAGAGGACAGCAGACAGAAAGAGAAGCCAAATCCAGACCTAGTTTTGTAAGACCTACGGTCATCCATGATTCCCAGATAGTCCCATGTTCCCACAATGGACACATTACTCCTTAGCTTACCCAATGACTTCATGCTTCCTTTAACCAAGAACCCATCATTGGAACAGTGCTGGGCCAGGGTGTTCCTGACACCTGGCTCTCGGGGTGGCGGGAAGGTGATGCTTGGCCTCACAGCCTGGCCGGGGACAGTGTGCAGATTCTGAGCCTGGAGTCGGCCCTGCTTTCCTTTAAGGGTTGTCTAGAGGGCAGCTTCCCTTGTACAGAGACTTGGTTGAAGTTTCAGGCCTGAGAGTTGAGCCTTGGGCCTTAAATCAAACAAGAATTGGCTGCTGGTCACATCCTTGGAGATGACCTTGAGGCTCAGCTTGGTCACAGCCCCAAAGGTTGGAACACTCTCAAAGGGGCTGCCGACCTCAGCTGCTCTCAGCAGAATCCCTGGCTCCAGCACTTGATTTGCCGCCTCCAGGAAGTCCCTGGTATTGGGTCTCATCAGTGAAAGACAAAACACAGCCCCACACAAGCTCATCCCCCAGAGGCAGCTGGGGGCCAGGTCACACACAGTGACCCAGGGTTGAGAGGGGTGAGTCAACACAGTGCACAGTGTTCCCACCTGAAGCCAGGATCAGTCCCTGTGGTTGGAGTCGGCCACTCTCAAACGTAGGCTCTGGCCAAGGTCCCTGGGATGTGGTCTGCTGGGCGCAGTGCCCACTTCACTTGGCTCTGGTGGCCTCACTGGTGGAGGAGAAAAGCCTCAGGGTCTCCCTGGAAGCAGTGCTGTGCAGCACTGCTGGGGCCTGAATACAGCTGTTCCTTGAGGTAGCAACTCAGACCCCATGCAGCCACCTGCTGTGCAGGCTCGGATGGCCTCTGCCGAGTGGAGCCGAGCCTCAGGCTGAGAGGCAGGAGGCAGGAGGCACCTTGGGCTCCTTGGTGGAGGCCTCTGCAGAACCCGGTCTCCTGCGGAGCCAGCTCAAGTTGCTTCATGAGTCTCACTTGCTCTTCTGCTGCAAGTCGGGCAGCAGGGAAAGGGCAGTGGCCCCAGGACCCAGCTTGTGTGAATCATTTGCAGTCCTTTGCTTCCAGGCTGATGTGAGGCTGGGTTTAAAGGAGCCAGTTTTTGGCATTTCCTCTTTCTCTTTTTCTTCTTCAGCAAAGTCACTGTGCACAAGAGCTTCTTTGAGCCATTTTTTCCTTTTCACTTGCTGGTCCTTGGTCACTGTGGGATGGCCTGCTTTTGACGTTGCTCCTTTTCTGCCCTAATTCAGCAGAGGCAATGACAAATGAGGCCTTTTGGGGGATTTTTCTTTCTTTCTCCCTCGTCCCCGCATAGTCACTGCCAGGTAGGCTGGGGTTTGGAGGGAGAGATGCTGTTTCCAGGGCCCACAGTGTGGCCAGGAGCTGGTAGCAGCCAGAGCTCTCTTAGTGGGCGGCAAGGCTGTTGCTGGCCCAGGCTGCAGGGTTACAGGACCGAGCCTGCGACTACTGAGGCTGCCCAGGCCACTCTGTCCCCTCGAATGTGTGGGCTATGAGGGAGGAGGGCCAAGGAAACCAGGCACCTCTCCATGTGCCCCTCTCCCCGGTGAGAGGCAGACCAGCCACTCTCTGCTACTGTAAGGGATCTATGAATTGGTCAGTCTCAAAATTACTACGTAATCTGAGTCCCCCACCTTGACTGGTACAGCTAGATGTTTGCCAATTTTATAGACATCAATGAACCAGATTTTAATGTATATATGTATGTATATTCTAGTTAAGATAGTTATACTAGTGATTTCGCTGAGTTTGCTGAAGAGAAAGATTTGTGCTGGTATTGTTCAGACAATTAAAGGCAGATGTCTTGTGCTCTGGGAGAATGATTTGGGGATGACAGTGCACAATGTGTGTACCATTGTTTCCCCCTGACTGATGTGTTTTGAAATTTTTAGTTTTTTTTCTCCTTGAAACAAAATGGATTTGGAAAAAAAAAGAACCAGCTTTTCACTTCACTTTTCTCTATTTTCTGTTACTATCTGGTCTGTATTATTTTGCTTTCTTCTGGATCTGATCTTCTCTTTTAAAAAAAGTTTATTTTTTGAGACAGGGCATTGCTGTTGCTCAGCTGGCCTTGACTTGTATTCAAGAAATCCTCCTGCATCAGCTTCCCAAGTGGCTGGGATCATAGGTGTGTACTACCATGGCTACTGCCAGACTTTTCTATTACCATACCTACACCAGAAAGGTTATAAATTAACCTCTAAGCACTGCTGTAGCTACAGCACAAGCACTGATGTATACTGTGTCAATTCATAATATTTTCTATTTTCCATTGTTGTTTCTTTCTTTTATTAAGACAGCGCAGCCTACCGAGGGCTAGGACTATAGGCATACACTACCATACCTAGTTCTTGTCTTAATTTTCTATGAAGTATATTTCTTAATTTTCAAGCATATAGAAATTATGTTCTTACTAGTTTCTAGCTTAATTACATTATAGTAAAAAAAACTTGTGTAATTTTGATTCTTTGGAATTTGTTATTTGTTGAGTATGTGGTCAATGTGGTTTTTGTCTCTGAGAAGAAACTGTATCCTGAGTTATTTTTGTTTTCTACACCAGCCAAGTGTTCATAACTGCCTGATTACCTGTAATTACTCACTGACTTGACCAAACTTTGGTCAGGCTTCTTCTCTTCCTGCCTTAGGCCCCTGCTTCGACAAGCAGGGAGCGGTAGACCTGCTGCGTTTGGGCCTCATTCGAACAATCTGGAGACCAAACATTCCTGTAAGTCCACTGTGATTTCGCTGTCTGCTCACCCAGCTGCTGGCTGCCCTCTCCTAGAGTTTCTGCTTGCCTTGCTTATCTCTCCCTGTATGAAAGTAATGCCTTTTTTTGTTTTTTTTTTGGTGATACTGGGAATTGAACTCAGGGTCTTGTACGCTAAGCAATCACTCTACCACTGAGCTACATCCCCAGCCCTCCATGTGATTCTGAGATGTTTGTGGATCCTGAGGTCAGAGTGCTTGTCCTTATTGCAAAAGTTTTTTCTAATACTCTCTCAACTCTGGATTTTTGGAAATACACAACCTTTAGTCTATTCCAAACTGTTCCACAGTTTGCATACTTTCCAAACTGATTTATTTATTTATTTTTGAGACAGGGTCTTGCTGTATAGTCCAGGTTGGCCTTGAGTTCACTGTGTAGCCCAGGCTGGCCTCAAACTTGTGGCAATCCTCCTGGCTCAGCCTCACAAGTACTGGGATTATAGGCATCAGCCACCATGCTGGGCTCCGTTTCTTGGACAGCTATTTTAAACCTACCACTTTGGAAGTCAGTTTATCTGACTTTGTTATGTTACTACTTACTTTATCTCAAAATTTGTGACTAAACTGTTGTATGCATACAAAATAAACATTTTGCTAGGGAATAGACTTTTTCATTAGAATTTAATGTTAACCCCTAGTCATACTATCTGCCTTAAAATCTACTAATTGATATCAAATAACTATCCCGTATTTTTGTTCATAAGTTGCTTTTATTCCTTTGCTTGAAGTCTTGACATTTGCATTTCAGTCTTCCCTTGAATATGTATACCACTGTTCCATTTTCTTTTCTGTGAAGATAGCAATCTTTGTTTCAGTCAAAAAATTTATTCTATTTACATTTAAATTACTCACATTTTAGCTGTGATCCCTGCTGTTCAGGATGCTGTGGCAGGAAGATCACAAACTTATGACCAGCTTGGACCAAGTCAGCAATATCCCTGTCTCAAAATAAAACCAAAAGGAAACAAACAGACAAAAAAAAAATCCAACGAATTTCTATTATTAGTTTTTAGTTTAAAATGATCACCTTACTATGTGCTATGTATTTCTACCTTGAGCATTTTTTATGGTACCATCTTTTTTCCTGAAGTTTTGCATACTGCAAATTGTTTTATCCAATCCTAAGGACTGAACCCAGCCTCAGGCATGCAAGGCAGGCACTCTACTGCTGAGTCACATACCCAGCTCCCTATTTTGAGATAAGGTCTTGCTAAGTTGCCCAGGCTGGCCTTGACTTTGAGTCCTGTCTCAGCCTCCCGAATAACTGGGATAATAGGTATATAACACTGCTGCGTGCTCTTTATGGGTGTCCTGTACCCTAGAAAACATCCTGGGCAGAGAGTGTATATCTGTTACACAGTCTGGCGAGTATAGCTGTTATAGTCTGGCGAGTAACCACCTGGAGAAGCTAATCCTGCTCTTTGTGCTGCTTACTTATATTCTTATCTCCTCATGTCCCTAGCTACCACTGCACAATGTACGCTGTTAGAACTAAGTTTTTGTAGGAATAATTTTAAGGTATCAGTTGATAACCACCAAATCAGGTTTCCATCAGCCACCTCTTTAGGTAGGTACTAGAGAATGAACCCAAGGTCTTTACATAGGGATGTGCTCCCAGCCCCTTATTTTTTAATTTTGAGGTTTAGTGATAGCTAAGTCACTAAGTTGCCCAGCCTGAGGTTAAACATGCAGTCCTCCTGCCTCAGCCTCCTAGAGTGCTGGGATTACAGGCATGTGTATCGCACCTGGCTATCCAACTGCATCTTTTCCAAACTTACCAAGTCCAGGCACAGACTCCCATCAGTGCAGATTTTGAGAGCCACGAGGAACTAACTGAGCTGGACTGGAACTTAGCATCTGCAGGTGTGGCTGGGTTAAACACCAGCAGTCACAGGAGGACACCAGACTTTCCCGAGAGCAGCAACTGGGCTTATAGTTGTCTCCTCTTCCCACTAAGTGCTCAGTGGCCAATGGCTACGGCACTGTGAGTCACGTCCATTTGCTCAGTGCCCAGACATTTCAGCACACGAAGCCTAAACAAACATTCTGAGAAAACAGAACCGCTGAGATCAAGCTTCTCCAGGCTGACCAACAGCACCGTCTTAGTCGTGATGCGAGCCTGCAGCACAGCTCCTGGTAGCTAAGTCCTCCCATCGGTTCCTTGTCTGCTTCCTTTTCTTGGTCCCTTGCATTTCTGTGTATTTTTAAGCATCATCTTATCTAACTATTAAGAAGTAAGAACAAATGTGTCAGCTGGGATTATACTGGTTGATCTAGAACTCATTTTCCTTATTTGCGTGGCTGCTTCTGGGTCACCTTTGTCTGCAGAGTGGATGCTAACTGGTCTGTGAGTCCCCAGCCTGCCCATCCCTGTCCACGTTCCTTCCCAACCAGCACTCAGTCGTGGGAAGGACACAAGACACCCTCAGGGCAAAAGTGGCTGCAACCACCACCGAGGGCCATGAGACAATGCCACCTCCCTATTTTCCTTTCAGGAACGGAAGAGACGCACACAGCCACTTGAGGTTTTTATAGAAATCTCAGACAGGGAACTGGAAGGCTCAGTGTATGGGAAGAAACCAAACCGAACCACCTGCTTCCCACAGGAGTTTCCAACATGAAGACAGCTCCCTCTCTGCACTCCCCCAGGTGGTTCTGACACAACTGTCTCGCAGAGGAGACAGTGCCTGGAGAGGGCGGAGGCAGCGCACCACCTCACGGTGGTCCCTGCCTGGCAGCACAGCTCCCCGCTTCTGACGGCTCAGTGTGCAGGCTGCGGGTCTCCTCTGCCGGGCGGTGCCCACTGCCTCCTTGAGACCGGCCTCATGGGGTGAAGGCACAGGGCAGGGTATGGAGTGGCTCTGGAGGCTGAGTCAGGCAGGAAGCAGAGGATGCACTTAGGGGTGGGCGGGGAGGATGGGTGCCAGAGCCTCACCCCTGCGGGATGAAGGGCCGAATCAGCTCTGGGTTCAACAGTGACTCCTCCAGAGGCCGGTCCACATGGAAGTCATGGATGTGGGGGGGCCCCGGATGTGCCTTGGGGATGGGCCCGCCTGGGCGCTGGGGAACCGGCAGCTCTGATGGGTGAGCAGGCAAGGGAGCAGTGAAGAAGTACTGATGCAGGAGGGCCTGGGGTGGTAAACAGAGGGGAGCAGTCAGTGCCTGGTCCCCAGCCTCAGACAGAGGGTGAGGGGCCGACTCATGCACTCAGCTGAGTGGGAAAACCCTTCCTGGGTGCCCACACATCTACAGCGCCGTTCCAGAGGCCAAGGACACAGGTGAACATGACAGACCAAGAGAGGTGAAGGCGGAGCTAATAAGCCAGGTAAAGGGGCACAACCCACAGTAGGTCCTGTAACGATTGGTGCTGGATGAGACCGCCAGAGGAGACAGCGGAACACTGGAGAGACACTGCAGGCTTGCAGAGGGGCGAGTGAGTGGGGAACAGCACTCGAGGCCAAGGACGGAAGTGCCAGAGCAGGCCTGGGGCTGGAGGGGCTTGAGCATGGGACAGCCCCATACAGGCTCAGGAGGTGATGTGCCCACGCCTGCAGCACCTGTGGTGTAGAAGGACCCTGGCTGTTCTGGCGAGTGAGGACTTGTGGGAGGGACTACAGAGCAAGGGTGTGAGCTGCTCTACTGGACAAAGTCCCTCTCTGCAGGTGGGAGAGACGAGGTGGCATGAGAGGAGACACAGGTTCTGGGAGGCACCGTCCATGGGAGCTGCTGATATCGAGAACCAAGGGCATCTGTACACACTGCTGCGGGCACCAAGTGCAGGAGGGAATGGGTGGCCTTTAGGCTCAAGGGAGAGGTCCCTGTGGAAGCCAAGCCTTGCTCCTGTGGTCCTCCCTGTCCTTCCCTGCCTTCCAGCAACAGCCAGCCTGCCTGGACCCTCTCCTCCAGGCCACTGCTCACCACTGCTCTCTTCAGCAGACAGCTTTGCAAACACCTGTGCTTCAAACTTCATGAGGGGCCCTGCCTTCTTTCTGGAGGCTGCCCCTGTTCAGTGCAGGTGCAATGCTGAAGGGACAGCGCCCAAGGCCTCTCACCCACCTGAGATGCTGCAATGCGCTGGCGCGGAGGGTAGAGGAGGAAGCGACCCAGTAGGTCCAAAGCCTGAGGAGAGGCGTCAGGCAGCACCTCCCCCAGGGGCACGGGTGCCTGCTCCTTAAAGGAGATCTTGTTGTAGTCTGGCAGCTCTGTGATCTCCTGCAGCAGGAAGAGGAGGAAGGCAGAGGGGAGCGGGGGGTGCCTCGGTGCTCCCTGCTGCCAGCTCTCAGTGGCCTGCACGCTCGCACTGGCTCGCTGTTCTCCTTCACCACACCACCACTGCACCTTTCCTGGTGTTGGCTCCACGCCCAGCTTGCTGAAACTGCATGTCCGTGTGCTGGATGGGGACAGGCAGAGAGCAGGACCCGGCCTCCTGCCTCCAGCAGGGCAGGAGAGAAGGACCAGGGCTGGGCTAGGATGGTGGTTTCTGTTGGTCCAGCGGGGCTGGGCCATACAACAAGGTGCAGAGGAGGAGGCAGTCGCCCACCCTCCCACACCCTTCCCACCGAGGGCCCCTACGAACCGGCCAGACTTGGGGGCTGGGGGTGCCCAAGATGCGCAGCACACAACAAAGCTGTTCAATGTCGTTCTCGCCCGGGAAAAGGGGGGACCCGTTCAACAGCTCCCCCATGATGCAGCCCACAGCCCTGTGGATACAGAAGGATACAGAACCCTGGTGGCCTAGGATCTCACCCACAGGACACAGACGAACCCACGGCAGCTCCAACAGCTCAACCAGAGTGTGGAGCTTCAAGTCCGATGGTCCAGACCTCTAAAGTCCTCGGCCTAACAACACGAAGAAAATCCCCAAAGGCTCCAAGACTTCTCAGAGCCTCCTTCTGTGGGACGCAAAGCTTGCCCCTCACTTCCTAGGGAAGACTACAGAGTCCCAAATCTCAAACCTCGGGGTATGACAAACCATCCACTCCCCGAAAAAGGCTCAGGGCCTTTATATCCAGGAACATGACATCTGACAGGCCCACAGACATGTCCTCTTGGGGTCTGACCCTAGCACATGCCAGTCTGGACAGTCCACACTGAGCTCCAGACTACCTCCCCCACTGGCCAAGAAGCTTCGCACCTACCCCTTGCTTAGCTCAAAAACATCCAGCCCACCAGGGAGAATCCCCCCACCACCCTTGCCTTCCCCTAGGAGTCTCACCATAAGTCCACACCTTGGTCATACTGGCGGGCACCGTACAGTAGCTCTGGGGCTCGGTACCACCTAGGGGGGCGAAATGGTAAGGATCAAAGGCAGGAGTTCACCTCAGCCCCCCCCTCCACCTCACAAACCATGTCTGGGCAGAAGGCCCAGAAACAGCTCCTCCCCAGTCAGGGGGTGGTGGGAATCCAGCCCTCCCTACCTGGTGGCCACCTGGTGTGTGTAGAGGCGGCTGCCATCTGGAGAAAAGATTCGGGCCAGGCCGAAGTCAGCGATTTTGAGCTGGCCTGACGCGCTGATGAGCAGGTTGGCAGGCTTTAGGTCCTGGGAGATGAAAGGCAGCCATGGTCCCTCTGCAATCCCCTCGGGACGCTGGGATGTGAGGGACTGACAGGCTGACTGCTCGAGTGAGCCCAGGCTCTGCCTCCTCTAGTACCACATCCCTGGCTGCTCACCAGAAGCCCTGACCCCTCTGTCCACACCTCAAGGGCTGGCCCACCCGGCCCTTTCGAGAACTGACCCGATGCACGATGTTGTTGGCATGGCAAAAGGCCACGCCCTTCAGCAGCATCTGCAGGTAGCTCTTGACCTGGGCTGGGGCCAGGGGCCTCTGGGCATGGCGCACCACCTCGGCCAGGTCCGACAGCATGAACTCGAAGGCCAGTACAAAGCCCATGCCATGCGGGAACACAGCCTTCAGCTGCACCACCTGTGGGCACATGTCCTTGTCAGGTACCAGACTCACCTCAGCAGATCTCTTCTGCAACCCCCAGGACCCGCAGCCCATTCCGACAGAGGATCAGGCTGGCAGAGATGGCAACACAGGGCCTGGGTTTGGTGCTCAGTTGCTCTCATTTCCACAGACAAGGCAGCTGCCCTCTCTCACTCTCTGCTAACACTCAAAGAAAAGGTCAGTTCTTGGAAAATCATCTGGAGACAAACAGCAGATTTGGCCTGTTTCTGTCACAGTCATTAAATCCTAGAACCTAGGGAAGGGCACCAGGAGTCAAATCCTCTTTGGAACTGGGACAGATGGAGACAAGAGCACACACACACTGACGTCATCAGTGTCAGAGGGCCCAGGCTGCACAGGCAGTGAGATCTCAGTACAGGAGACAAGCGACTGACAAATAAACAAAGGGGATACGCTCCGGTTCTGGAAAGTAGAGGAACAGATATACAAGAGGGTAATGTGAGTTTTAAAAAAATACATGGATATTTACTTATTTATTGAGACACAGTCTCATTATGCAGCTCGGGCTGGTCCGGAACTTACTATGTAGCTCAGGCAGGCATGGAACTTGTGGTGATCCTCCTGCCTCAGTCTCCTGAGTGCTGAGATTATAGGCGTGTGCCACTATGTCCGGTTGGCAATGTGATTTTGAGTGAGGGAAGAAGAGTTATTGCATGAGATGGACAAAGGTCAGTGGGAGGTTTGGAGCACAGCCAGTTACATGGCCAGTACAATTTGAGATGTTCTGGGTAGGGGCAGCAGCAAGTGCAAGGCCCTGAGGCTGGCACGGAGGTCGAAGGGACAGGAGTATGGGATGTCCCGTAGGAGAGGGATGTCTCTGCTCTGTTCTGCAGCTTAGATTGGTGTTGGTCACTACAGAGATGAATAAGGTAACAGCGATCAGGGATGGGGAAACTCTGGAGTATGTTTTAAAATGGAACCTTTGAAAACCTGAGGACTGCTGCCCATGGAATGTGGGCCATATTACCAGTTTCCTGACAGACTCTCTCCACTCACCCACATGTGGACTGTCTGGAAGTGCTTTGTATGTGTGTGTCTGTGTCTCTGTGTGTGTGGTACTGGGCATTGAACCCAGGGCTCCGGGCATGCTAACTAAGCGTTCTACCACCGAGCTAATATATTCTAGTCCCTGGAAGCCCTTTTATTTTCCTCAAAAACATGAATGGCCTTATCGATGTTTTTAATTTTCTAGTGGCACATAACCATTTTACAGATCAAAGCACATGCAAATAGATAATATACAAAATTATATGAAAAAAAACACACCTATCTCCTGTAGTCAGTCAACCTTGGAGCATTTTACACTAGACTTTCCAACACATCTGGAACATAAACACTCAGATAACACCTTCATATAAAACCAGAGTGACACGAAGTTTCTTAAGACACTTCAGCAAATATAAGTCAAAGACCTTCAGCAAATATAAGTCAAAGAACTACAAAGACCAGAACTCTGTCAACTCTCCAGGGAGCAGAGTATGTTCCACAGCATGGAAAGGAGAGCACCACAAAGAATGTGATGCTGGGAGTGAAAGACATCCGAATGGACCGTCCATGTCAGGGTGCACACTCCACGCCAGGTGGGTCCTACACCCTCTGTCTCCCCTGCCACACTTGAGTTCTCAGGTGATGGGTCAGGGCTGGTTTTTCCATGCTCTGGCAGGGAGAGAGCACAGGCCAGAGCTCGGGGGAAGCTCAAGGGAAGACTGGCCTCCTCAGGGCCATGAGCTGGTGACAAAACCTCTACCCTTTGCCGGAGAAAAAGATCCCAAAACCTGCCTTGGAGAGCAGTAAAGAGGACCCAGGATGATGATGTACGTAAAACATTCAATAGGGCCAACGCAGAACACACGAGAAGGTCTAAAATCACTGGAGTTACTGTAACTCAGTGGCGGAGAGCTTGCCTAGCATACACTAGGTCCTGGGTTCCATTCCCAGCAAGAAAAAAGAAAAAACAAAAACCCACTAAATGTTTTGATTAAAAAAAAAAAGCAGTAAGTTTTTGAATAATGAATGCATGAATGAGTTTATGAAGAAATGAGTAAATGAGTGAGGAATGATGTAACGAGGTGGAGAGTGAACAAGTGGGCAAAAAAGAGATGAAAATAAAGTATAAGGAGGCAGATGAATGAGCAGTGGGCGAGGCAGGAAATCCTCGAAAGGAGTTCAGCAAACGGTAGGTCGGTAAAGGCAGGCAAAAGCAAGTGGGAAGGAGAGAAGGAGGTCCGAAGGTGACGCCTCGGCCCCGCTGCCCGCCGCGCCCAGCCCAGCGCAGCCCAGCCCCCACTCACATACGGACTGTCCTCAATCTCCTGCAGAGCCTTGATCTCCCGAAGGGCTTGGTTGGGGATGCCGTCCTCCAGTCGCCGCAGGGCCACCTTCTTGAGAGCAACGATCTCGCCAGTCTGCAAGAAGAGCTCAGGACTGCCTACTGCTGCCTCCCGCCTCCACCCCCGGGCTGGAGAACAGCGAGAAGGGCCCCGCGGCTAGGGCGCGAGCCCACAGAGCGGCAATGGAGCGGGTCTGGGGCCACTATGGCATGGGGTGGTGGCCATGGCCTTCAAAAGAGGTCAGAAAGCTGTCCCGCGTGGCGGCAGCACGGCCCGCGCGGCCCGGCCTCACCTCCACGTGCTTAGCCTTGAAGACGATGCCGTGGGCGCCCTCCCCTATGCGGCCCAGGATGCAGTACTGGTCCATCCGCACTCGCGGACCCTGGGTCCTGGCAACTCCCAGGGCCGAGCCGCCGCGGTTGCCTAGCAACAAAGCAAGCTGCGGAGGCGGGGCCTCGGGAGCCACGTGACCGGGAGGACTGAAGCTGCGTTCAGTCAGGGATTGTCGGTCGGGCTTGTCCCCCGCTTTCCTTAGGCTTCCTGTCACGAGGCTGTGAGCCTAACTTCACGCGTGGAGAGCGCGCAAGAGACGAGCACCGAAAAGCAATGGCGCCAGGACACCACCCGATGACGGAGGCCGTGACGCGCGCCGAGGGCGGAGCCTCGGGCGGGGCGGGGCCTCGGCGGGGAGGCGGGGCATGAAAATTCCCCACCTGATGCCCGCAAATGCAGGTTTTCTCAAGGCAAGAATTTTAACGCAAGGAAAGTTTTTCTTTTCTGTCTTTCTTTTCTTTTCTTTTTCTTTTTTTTGAGATAGAATGTCATTATGTAATCCTGACTGGTCTCCACCTTTCAATATTCCTGCCCCAACCTCCCAAGTGCTGCTATTACAAGTGTGGACCACCACATCTGCTCGAGTTGATTTTTTTTCTAAGTATGTTTAGAAAGATTAACCGTAATCGATTCTTAGAGAAGCTAGCCAACTCTGGATACTCACACCTTCCAGGAGGCAATAATCTCTAGGTGTTGCTACTAACTACAGTAAGACACCAATGAAATACACAGATTCTAACAGTGTCAGCTAGAGTAGAAGAGGAACCCTAAAAACGCATCAAGGGCTGTGCCCAGCTGGGATTTCACATCACCCGAGATGACTCCTTGGTGGCCCGCTCACTGAATGCCTGCCCATGCATCAACCACAGTTCTACCTTCTTGCATCCTCGGGTCTCTCTCAAAGCCCTCAATATATCTACACCCGCACTGTCATCATCTTGCCTCTTTGTGACCAAAAGGCATCAACCCCATCAACAGAGCAGTGCCCTGGTAGGACCTGTATGATACAAATGCCATTTCAGGTCATTTAGAGGACTGAGGGTGTTGCTCAGTGGTAGAATGCTTCCCTAGCATGTGCAAAACTCCGGTTCCATCCCCAGCACCACAAAAACAAATAAAATAACTTAGCAAAGAATAGTAAGTGGTGAGAAGTCAATTATGTGTCCATTAAAAAACAAATTCAAAGTATATCTAATGTATACCATGTGGAAATGAGTTCCACATGGACAAAATTTAGAAAAAATATTCTCCATTCTAAAAATTTTGTGGTGGAGAAAAGTCATCCTAAAAGCTTAATTTAGAACTTAAAAACACAGATTTGAGACTTTTTGGTTTTGTTGACATATAGTATTATCTTATCATAATACTATATGTAGTTGTTTTTAGAAGTGGAATGATTTTTTTTCAAGACTTATAAAAGAGAAACATCAGTGTTTGACGGCACCCCTCCACTCATAATTCCTATTCCTTACAAGCACAAATCTTTTTGAGATTTAGTATGGTTTTACATCTACATTTATAAATGATATGTATATAATGTTAGTTTTTAATCGCTTCTTGGCCTTTTGGCTAAGATCAAGTCTAGTATCTGTTCTTATCAGTCTAAATATTAAAACAGAAACACTAAATCTGCTGAAAACAAAGTAGGTAGAAATCTTGAAAACATAGGGGTAGGTGGAAAATTCA
>RJWT010029952.1:0-14782 GCA_004365215.1 Cuniculus paca | reverse complement strand
ACCTTCACAAGTTAAAAAAAAGAGAGGTTCATTTTAGCTCACAGTTTGTAGAGGTTTCAGTCTGCAGTTGGCTGGTTCCAAGGTCTGGTGGCAAGGCAGGGGCATGGCAGGCAGGAAGAGTGAGCCATCAAGGTGGGAGGAAGGAGGTCTGAAAACACCTCTCCAGGCCATGCCTTGTGACCCACCTCTTCCCACCAGGCTTTAGCTACCAATGTCACACCCAGATCTAAACTAATCCAGTATCACACACCCAGATCCGGCCACCTCTGAAAACTTCACTTCTGAGTGTGTGATGTTTTGAGAGTACATCTAGATATATAAGGTGTAATGATAGCATTCCACCAGGTGAATACAACAGTTTATTTATAAACTTACTTTTTTTACAGACAATTGAACTCTTTTCAAGTTTGACTATCACAGATAAAGATTTGCTTTATCTGAAGAGCCTCTCTAATGCTACAATTCCCTAGGAATTTTTATTCTTAGGAAAAAAAAAAAAAGATTTGCTTTGTTTTTTGTGAGTAACTCCTAGGAGTGGAATGGTAGGATCACACAGTAAAGGTATGTTTAAAGTTTTAAGAAAACAATACACTGTTTTGCAAATGCAATGCATGAAAAATCTAATTTCTTGACATTTTTAGCAGTATGTGGTATGGTCAGTCTTTTTAAATCTAAACTTTCTACACAGGAATGCAATTTCTCACTGCAGTTTTAATCCACTTTTCTTTAATGATCACTGATGTTGAACATAATTAATATGCATAATGGACATCCATTTATCATTTTGTGTAAGTGCCTCTTCATATTTTAATCATTTTTAGACTTGTGCTTTTGCTTTCTCATTACTTTACTTTTGAAAGTTCTTTTTATACTTTATATGCAATCTTTTAACAGATGTGTTTTGTAAATATTTTCTCTGTAGTTTGTGTCTTCATTCTCTCAATGTCTTTCAAAAAGCAGAAGTTTTAAATTTTCATGCTCAACTTGGTATGATTTTCTCTTACAGATTGTACTATAGCTGTGGTACCAAAAAATGTACCTAACCCAATGTCACAAAAAGGTTTTCCTTTTATATTTTCATCTAGAATTTTTATAGTTTTTGTGCTTTACATTTAAACGTTATCCATTTTAGATTTTGTATATATTGTTTCTTGTAAATTTGAGTTAGTTTTTTGCCTATATGTATCCAGTTGATTCATTTTCATGCTTCTTGAAGCATGTGTTTTTTACTGAATTACCTTTGCACCTTTGTCAAAAATGTCTTGTCCATAATAGGAGAGCCCATTTTAGACTTTACTATTTCCTGTTTTATACCTATGCCATGTTGTCTTGATTACTTTAGCTTTAATTCTAGTAAATCTTGGAATCAGTGTTAGCCCTTCAACATTCTTTTTTGTTTTAAACATTATTTGGCTATTCTGTATCATTGTAATTTCATGAGAATTTTATTATGAGCTGAATAATTTCTATGCACAAAAAGATCCCTGCTGGCATTTTGGTTGGAATTTTATTGAGTCTATAGATCCTTTCGGAGAGAATTATTAGCTTAAAAACATGAAGTCTCCTGAGCCATAAGCAAAGTATATTTCTCTGTATGAGGATTCTCTGGAGAACTACAACTCATAAGGTGTGAATCTATACTTTAAAAAGATTTTCTGTAAGAAGTTGGCCCAAGCAACAGGGAGGCTGCTGAATCCAGGTTCACAGAGTGCGTGGGCAGGCGGGAGGCCGGAGAGGCGGTGGTGTGCGATGTCATTCTCAGTGCTGTGTGCTGACAGCCACGAAGAGCCTTAGTTCCCAGGAAGTCCTGAGGCTGGAGAATTCCCCTTCTCAAAGGAGGTGGCTCTTTCTTTGCTATTCAGGCCTTCAACTGACCAAACAAGGCCCCACCCAAATATGGGAGGCAATCTTCTAGCCTCAAACTACCAAATTAAATGTTAACCTCATCCAAAATACCCTCTGAAACACTCAGAATAAAGTTTAGTCAAATATCTGCGTACCATTTGGGACACTAAGTTGACACAAAACTAACCATCACACTTTCTACATATTTATGGATTTGATTTCTTTCAGTAGAGATTCATCATATTTGATGCACAGGTCTTACACAGCGTTTGAGGGATTTATCTCTAAGTTTTTAAAATTTCAATGCCATCGCAAATTATATTTTAAAATTTCTATTTCCACTTGTTTGTTTCTAGCTTATGTAAATACAACGGATTTTTTTGTATATTTGTCTTGTATCAAGAAAACTTGTATTAAAGTCTTTAACATCTGTTGTATTAGTTCCATAGTTTTAACAGATTCTATTACACATATAGAGACAATGATGTAACATACATTATAAGATGATGTTCTTTTTTTTGCCTTTCCAATCTTAATTCCTTTAATTTCTGAGGGATGATAATATAATTCCATTTCTATGTCTTCAAATTAACATTTAAGTGGGGTTTGTGTTAATGTTCTGAAGCAGATTATGCAGACGTTCTGTTTTCTTATCTAAACTTTTAGCAATGTAAGTAGAGCAGGAATGCACTTTTTTAAACTTTTCATTAGTATACTTTTGTAGTACATAACATTCACATTCCTTTTGTGGGGTTGGTGTATGTAGAGAACACACTTTAATTTCTTTTTTTGTTCTTTTCCCCTCCCTTCTTCCCACTTTCCTCGTTTTATTGATCCCTTTCCTGCTTGAGAAACAACTATAGGTCTACTTTCTATTATTATCTACATTTTGTTATTTATTATATTTTGAGTTTCTCGTATAAGAGAAATCATGTGCTATTTAGGTTTTGTGTGGTATTTAAATTTATTTCATTTAAACTTATGGTGTCAAGGTACATCCATTTTCTTACAAATGATTCACATTTATCCTTTTTTACCATTAAGTAGTACTCTGTTAGGTATAAATGGCACATTTTCTTTATCTATGGTGAGTAAATACATTTTCTTTAACCATTCATCTATTAATAGACATATAGGTTGCTTTCAAGATTTACTGTTATAAATTGTGCTGTTATAAACATGGGTATGCTTATATTACTGTAATAGGATGTATTCAACTTTTGGGGGAAAATACCTAGAAGTAGAATAGCTGGGTCGAATAAAATTTCTGGTTTTAGTTTTTCGAGGAATCTCTGTACTGATTTCCACAGTGGTGGTACCAGTTTACATTCCTGCCAACAGTGCCGAAGGGTTCCTTTTCCCCTGCAGTCTCGATAGCATTTGTTACTACTTGATTTCTTGATGACAGCCTATTTTTCTGAGGAAAGCTGCAATCACAGTGTTGCTTTTACTTGTACTTCTCTAATAGGCAGCGGTGTTGAACCTTTCTTCATGTATTTATTGGTCATTTATACTTCTTCTCTAACGTGCCTGTCCATTTTGCTTGTCCAGTTTTGATTGGTTCTTTTATTTTGGGGTCCTAATAGCTTTCGTTTCTATTAGGATCCATCCTCATCCCCTGCACACAGCGTGTTCCACACTTGCATCACCACCAATGGGTTTATCTGGTGTGTGGAACATGAATGAGAGAACGTGGCTGCAGGCTGTGAAACTAAACATGAGTCACACATTGTATTCCTACAACCAGCCAATTTTAAAGATGATTCTTGGTGAAAGTGTCTATCTTACCCTTTGTCACATTAGGTTTACAAAATTAAAAAACTGAAGAAACAATGTATTTTATCCCACTCTGTCCTGCAGTTGTATGAATAGCATCCTAGAAAGTAACTGGGGAGAAACATCTAGAATACAGATTTTCTCTCTGTTGCTCTGTGCTGTGTGGTGTGGTGTCTAACATCACAGCCACTGTTACATACTTGAGTTTAGTGTCTTTCATTAAACAGCATTGATATTTTGGGCAAGTTAACCTCTATTCACCAGTTTTCTTATCTCTAAAAAGGGGATAACAGCATCACCAAGTTTACATTTAAATTGAGACTTAATGTGCTGGCACTAGCACTATACAAAGAAAAATAAATCTAGGAATTAAAAGATAAAGTATGAATTTTTACTCTGATGACTCATTACCATATTTGTTTACTATGACAAGAGCTAGTTTAATCCTCTATAACTCAACAGATGTTTTTCCAACTTCTCTATAAACTGTATATTTAAAAAATATAGAATCAGTTTCCTTGCATGAAATAATCCTACCACAAAGGAACACAATTTCACATTTAAAGACAGTCATTTAAATATACGCTCATCTGAGACATCTTATTTTTCAAAATTTGTTTCCAAATTGTTTGCTTATAAATTAGTCAGACAGGGACCATACAAAATATTTTAAATAGCTGTAATGTTCAATCTATTCAACAGATCTATTTAATAGAGAAGTATTTTCTGTTGTCTTCTTGAAACAACCACAAAATGTATTAGTATTTCTGTGAACAAATTAATTTTGAGCACTAACTTAAATGAATCTTTTAAATTGAACAAATATTTGTGAAGGGCCAACTTTGTCTCAGATATTTTGTTCTCATTTTCCAATTTAATCCTTATAATAGCCATATGAAATATAAATGGCATATTATTATCCTTACTTCACATATAAGAAATTGAAGTTTGGGGCATTTAAGTAACTTTTCCACAGTTACTCAGATTATGGCAGAGCTAAGATTCAAACCGAAGTCCTAATTTTTCCCATTATATTTTGTGGTCTCTTGTTCGGAAGAACACTCGTGCCCTTCTACTTACACAGCCTGGCAGCTTTCTACCTCCGAGCGTTGAATTTGTGTGCAATCACATATATTCTTCAAGTTGCAACACTTATCATAATTCATTGTGTTTTAGTTTCATGGTCCCATTTCTCCCAGTAGACCATGAGCTCTTGAAAGTGTGTTTCACACCTTATTCATCTCTGTGAACTCTAAGCAAACACTGCCAGTCACATAGAGGTGTTTTTAAAGTTTTGCCGCACTGAACTCTCAGAAGGCTTTCTCTGCAGAGCTGGAGGGGCTGATGGACTGGAGGGGTTGACACGGACACCCTGTCTTCTGTTCTTTTTACCTCTCTGCCTTTGCTTTCCGTAATCTGATGAGGAAAGATCAAAGTCTACCTTTGTTTTCTGGTGGGTTCGTGAGAGTCAAAGCAGACTGAGCTTACTCAGGAAGTACTGAGATTGGAGCCACAGCCCCAAGGCCAGGATGCAACCTGAAAGCTGAGGGATGGAAAAGGTGCACAGGTGGTGGATCATTCCTTTTGTGTTCACAGGGCCTAACACCATCTTGTGTTGTCACTGCCCAGCACATGTATGAGGGCCAGGGTGGGTGCAGCCCCACAGGATGGGAGTGTAGACCAAGGAGGAGGGGAAAAATGGGAGAGATGTGCCACACTGATGGCATATTGTTTTAGAAGAGTCTGAAAATCCTTGGTCTGTGAGCACCATGAGGAAGAACAGAAGTTAAGCTGGGCCAGTGTCTGAGCAGCAGTAACTGGATTCAACCAAGAAGAAATGCGAGACCTAATCAAGCCTCAAGGGCTGGGACAGATCAGCATGAGGGGCTAGGCAACAAGAGTGGGCAGCTTTCCCTGGAGGGCCTCACAGGCAGGCCAAGCCAGTGCTCAAAAATGTCATCATAGTAGAGAAGCAGACAGCTGCTAGAATAGTAGCCAAGAGCTTACTCTTCAAGCGGAGAATGTGGATTGAATGGGGAATGTGCGCATTCAAGAGAAAAAGGTCCTCAGGAACCCTGGGCTCTTCCCTGCCTTTGATAACAGATTTACTCCCTGCTTGGGCTGTTGTCACCGGGACTCTGGGGCACTGTGGGCTCCTTCGAGAGATTCTTTCCAGGTTCTTGTGCTGAACAAAGAACGGGGGAAGACAGGCGCAGAAGTTGGAGAGGTTTTGCATTTTTTAAAAGTAGGAAAAGAAGCATCCTCTGCAGAGTGAGTGCAGGGCATCCGGAGGTAGGAAAAGAGCTACTTCACTTAAGCAAATACCTCCACAGGGGACCGAGTGATAGCAACATGAGTTTTGCTGGTGGTTTGGGTCCTCTATGCAATAGTGATGAGAAGGCAATATTTCCTCTGTGGTCTTACCACAGTCCAGAATCGAGGAAAGACCTGATGATCTCGACTGAAGGTGTTCTGAAAAATCTCTAATTTCTCAAAACTTCTTCAAACTATCATGGTCGTCAAAAACAAGGAACACCCGAGAAACTGGCCCTGCCGAGAGGAACCTGAGGAGACAGGACGCTCTGTCCTAATGGGGTTCCTGATGGGTAGCAGTACAGGAAAAGGACAGTACATGAAAACTAAGGAAACCAAGATAGGGTTGGGACTTTAATAATAATAATGCATCAATGTACTTCATTAATTATATTGTAAGTACGCTGTACTAAAGTTAGACATTAATAATGAGGATGAGGTATGTGAACAGGCATTAACTAGGCATTAACTTCACAATTTTTCTATAAATCTGAAACTTTTGAAATAAAGTTTTAAAAAGTACAAATTTGCAGTCAGGTAGAACCAATAAGTCTAGAGAGCTAATAAACAGCAGGAAGACCATAGTTAATAGTATTGTACCCTGAAAATCTGCTAAGAGATTAGATTTTAGGTGCTCTCACACAAAAGAAAAGATAGCTAGGGATGGTGGTGACACGTGGATTTTTTTGAGGGTCATAATAATTTCATTATTATAACAAAACATCATGTGGTATTTCTTATACATATGAAACAGAAATGTGTTTTTCAAAGGTTCACAGAGGATGAGTAAAAAAAAGTACACCATAACTGAAGTGTATGAATTCCCATGTGAGTAAAGCCCAGAATAATTAGTGACATACCAGCTGACTATTTACAGAAAGCAAGGAAAGAGGAAACAGGACAATGAAGTGACATTTTATCATGTAGGTTGCCAGACAATCCAGATTTTAAATTTAATATTTAATTTAGATATTTTATAATGAGTGAATATACATGCATATATACACATACATTATATAAATTGTCAAACAAGATTTTAAAGTGCTTTTCTTTCATGGTATATTATCTTTTATAAATTTCTCTTCTTCCCAATAATTTACATAGTGTCTTGGTTTTCAGTTTGCTCAGACTGAAACCCTCTTTTTGGTTCAACCACGGGCCGATGGCCTACAGAGTTCACTCTTTTTCTGCTGTGATGTTTAACTTCTTTCATAGTGCAATGATGGCGTGCACTTCTTTTATGTCTACCTAAGCTTCTTGTCATTCGGTTACTTATGGCTTGGCACCAGTTCTTGGATCTTATTCCCCACTACATCTGGAACAATGCTTGGACTACCTTCTGATGCTACTGCAACCTGGTATGAACAGAGGAATGATTGAGTAGCTTTATGCATTATCTCCCTATTCAGACCATAAATTTTTTAAAGCACTCTGTCTCTTTCTTAATCTGTGGAAACCCTAAATGTTCCCGATGAATAGGAGATGGCCCGTAAGTGCAGGCTTAGGTCTAAAAACCTAACAAAATACCTGCAGACTGTATCACTTTCTCTCAGGACTCGAGCCTCCACCCCGGGCACTACCACCTGCTCAGGCTTAACCCGTCACTAAACTTCTACCTCCCTGTGGTCTCCTCAGACACCAATTTCGCACCACTGCTAAAATAAATGACCCCAAGTCAGGGGCTTAAGATACAATTTACAAATTAATAAGCACAAAACCATTATCTTAAACATCTATAGTTCAGAAGTTTGAAACGGGTATCCCCGGGCTAACATCAAGATATTGTGGGCCCCTGATTTCTTCCTGAGGGTCCAGGAGAAGCCGTATTCTGCCTTTTCTGGCTGCTTGAGGTGGCCCACACTCCACTCACATGTCCTCTTCCCTCGTTTCAGAAGCCGACAGAGGCATCACTCTGATCTTGCTTGCTATCTTGTCTCCTCCTCTGATTTGGACTCTGATTCTCTCTTCTACTTTGAAGACAGTGTGATGGCACCAAGACCATCCAGACAATCCAGAATACTCACTCAATTTCAAACTCAAGTGACAAGCAAACTTAGTTCTATTTGCAACATTAATTTCCCTTTGGCATAGAAAGTAAGGCATTCATAAATTCTGAGAATTAATAAATGGACGTCTTTGGGAAGTTATAATTCTTTCTCCACACCCCAAATATTACCATGAAGTGGTTTTGTGATGCAGGCAGGTGTCATAGCTCTTCCACAAAGTCCTTGATTGTGCTATCAAAACCAAAGATTCAACCTTTATTTGAGCACATGAATGTACAGTCACCAAGTTTATTTACCACAGACGGCAGTAGATTCGGGGTTTAAAATACACAGTGAAATACATTTCTTTCACCCAACTCAGGAACAGGCTAGGTAAACTCTGTGAGCTGCTGTTGCCGATTCAGATGTAGGAGTATGAATCTTGTCTCATCTTGTTTCTCCAGATTCCCTTGAAATGGAAATCACAATCTAGAAATACTTCTGACCAAGCAGAAGCCAACAGATTGCAGATAGTCCCAACTCATGATTTTTCAGCTTTCCAAGAGCAGGGAAGTGAAATGCATTTAGTACAAAGAATAGTGAGAACTTTGAATTTTGAGTTTCTTTCCCCAGGCTGTTTGTGTGGAGTATGATCACTATGACACGGAGTACTGAGGCCACAGTTTCCGGCCACATGTGCACTGTGACAGTAAGCAACCGCCAGGGCCACACTGCTGAGCTGGGTGTTTTGCAAGGTAGGCATATTAAGCACATATTTGACCTAAGATTTTCTTTTGGCAGTGCTTGGATCAGCATGTAACCTCACTTACGCCAGCGAGCATCTGTACATCGATGGCTTCTCAGTTTATGCACACAAATCTCAGTCATGGAAAGGTGGGTACTTTTAAACATTGATATAAAATTATGTAATTTGTGTACTAAATGGTTTTCAGTCCAGGTCAAAGTAAAATAAAATATGCTTCTATATTAGTAGCTTTGCAT
This sequence comes from Cuniculus paca, assembly GCA_004365215.1. NCBI lineage: Eukaryota > Metazoa > Chordata > Mammalia > Rodentia > Cuniculidae > Cuniculus > Cuniculus paca. The sequence continues at coordinate 5,861 of RJWT010029952.1, read as the reverse complement.
GGCAGCTAGCCCCTAAAGAGGATTTATCCTGATATTTGCAAGAACTTTTCCCGTAGGTCAGGATTTACATAAATGATGAAAGCTGGCCTCTATTTTTTAGGAGAGGATTACAAATATTCCACTCACTGTAGCCTGGAACTGATACAGTTTGGCTTTTCACAGTAGGATTATAGAAGTTCTCAGCAAACAGTAAACTGCCTTGGAGTCAAATGGAGTTCTCTTTTCCTAGTCGGTTTCACCCAGTTCTTTGCGAGTGGCGTTCCCACTGTTTGGTGGCTCATGGACTTCCCTGCCCGCAGGCCTCTCTCACAGCACAAGGCCTGGTGTGGCGAGCACACTCAGTTTAGCTCTAGTTGGAAGCTGGAACTAATTTCAATAAATTCAAACAGGACCCAGGAGGAGCAAGATGAGGAGAAACTGTCTTACCAGACTGTGGTAAACAATGTGAGTTGAAAGCCAGTGTCACTGGAATTTATTCTCTTGTGTCAACCTCTCACTGTCATTTAAAGAAGTAATTGCACAAAATGAAGTCTCAGGTCATTTTGGCCACTATAACAAAATTATGCTACCATGGATAGTTAATTTATCATGGAAATGTATTTCTCGTAGTTCTGGAGACCCAAGGTCAAAGCACCAACAGATTCAGTGTCTGGCCAGTTTCAAGATGGCACCTCTTCTGTGTCTGCATGTGGTGGAAAGCAAGGCAGCTCCTTTTGACCTCTTTCACATGGGCACTAATCACATTCATGAGTGGAAAGCACTCTTAATTATTTGTTAACAAGCACCTGCTTTTTTCATGTTCTAACATCACCTTGGGTACTAGCAAGAGAGGATATACTAAAATGAATCTTACATATGGAGTAGTATATCAGTATTCAGGCCGGAGCAGGGAGTGTTAATTTTATACCCTATAAAAGTGCTGTCATATAAGATGAAAGAGTCAGGAATGGATGATTTGGTCTAATCCCATCATTCTTCAAAACCTCCATATTTAAATTACTTGAGATAACCAAGATAACTGGTAGCAAAGAAAGATACTCAAGCTCGAACGTGTTACTTCTCCACAAGAAGAAAGCTGGGACTACTTTTCTCCAAGGGGAAACATGTTGCTCCTTTGGTCTAGAGCTCTTTTTCCTTAAGATAGTCTTTCCTTCCTGCTACCCATTCCTCCAGATGCTGGAATATATATAAAAATGTTAAATGGAAAGCTTAAAAATATTTAGAGTCTTCTATTAGCCATGTGTTCCACATTTGCATATTAATTATTTTGTGATGTAAGAGACTTTACGTAAGATGCCAGAAATTCTTACAGCTTTAAATGATCTATGTATTTGTTTGTAACTCATTTTTTCCAAGAATTATATAAGTTTAGATGAAACAAAATAGGTTACTTTTGGATGGTTGTCTTACTTTTCCTTAATTTCACCCAGCAACTCAGTAATAGATCTTCAGAATGACAGTATAAATGTCTTTCAAATTGTGCAGCTAGAAAAGGTAACCCTTTACTCTTCTTAAAAAATAAACTCAGTTCTTTTCTAGGACACAGAAGAATGGTTTTTTGTGATAATGTTTGAAACAAGACCTTCCATCCATAAGCATAAATAGGAGAGTGATTTTTCATGGTCTTCGAGGTAGTTGTCCAAGTTACTCTGTAATTACCACCAAATGTATTGGCCACAACAATTTTGCAATTTTTATATTCTTAAAATTTATGAAAAGTAGAATGTATTGTAATGTGTCCATATAAGTAGTTATTCACCTCTTGAGTGTAAAGGTGACAATTTAAACTTCCCCTCCAGGTAATCAGAATTAAGATCGTGAGCAACTTGAGTCAGACATGTCATTTCATTCCTCTCGTCCAGTGTGGCTCACTAAGGCCCATAGGAAAGAAAGACAGGTTTGCTCATTCTGGGACTTGGCATTCTCCAATCAGCTTTTGCCTTCATATCCCTTATTTCTCCTTGCTTTCTTTCTCACGGTGGCATTTTTTTTGGTACTTTTCTAGTCTTGCCTCTATTTGACAACTTATATCCTTCCAGCCAAACCCAGACCCCTGCATGCTTTCCTGCAGCCTGTAAGCCAAGATAGATTTCTACATGTTAATTGATTTGTAGAAGAATCATATTTTGTCACATGAAAATCATATGCAAATCAACTATCCACAATAAGGTAGGTGTCATTGGAAGACTTCCTGCTACAGAGAATTGAGCAGCTATGGTACTGGCTGTAGGGCTTGTAAAGAAGACAGCAGTTACTCTCCGGGCTTCTACCAAAAACATATTCTGACCCTTGAATTAGACCACTTGACTCTGATGCCTATCTGATAAATTCTGCACTCTTAAAGTATGCTGTGTTTTATTGCCTTTTGTTTTGCTTGGTTTTTTTTGGACCCAACTACCTCTATAATTTCTGACACTGGATAGGATCTTTTCATATGGGAGAAGCTGGGGGCACTCTGGTGAATTTCTTATATCAAGCGGACATCTTGGAGATGGCTTCCACACCCATGAAGAGGGGAGTTGTGGATAAAGCAAACGATGGAACAGAGAAGTGAAAGGTGAAATTTTCTACCCCCGAAATAAAAAATAAACTGTTATATGTCTAGGTGGAGTTTGCAAACACTCAGAAAAATTGACCACCAAAGGACATGTTCAGGAGGTCATCAGCAAACAAATGACAACTGAAAGCATGGCAAACATATTATGAAAACCCCAGAATTTATACTTGCAATTTGAGTATTTTCTGTGCACTCTAGAACAGACACTCTTTCTGTACTACAGTACTTCTTTTAAAAGGCTGACTACATCATTTGTCATTTTCTGGAAGTAAAATGATCAGGCTTCTGGCTGCAATTCATCTGCACTGATTTTTTTTCTTCTTGTTGCCAGGAATAGTTTTGGGTGGAGAAAAGAAACACTGGGCAGAAGTGAAAAAGAAGGCATGAGAAGGGAAGTGGAGACTATTCCGGGCACATTCCTAGCCTTTGGTGATGACTGCGCACAGAGCCACTTTTACATTCTCCAGTAATTCATTTCCAGCCCTACAGTCAGTACCAGGCAGGCTGTGACCCAGTGCATCTTTCCCCAGTCCTGGCAGCCCTAGAACCCTGTCTGTTGAATACCAGATCATTGGCTGCTCCTATGAGCAAAGATAGCACATTAGACTCCTTTTCTCCCTCACTCAGGTTGTAAGGACCAATGAAGGCTGTTCTTATCTGTGCTTCATGCTAACACTAGACCTGAGCTTTGCACACAACTGTGGTCCTTGGGCTTGAAGGAGTGAATTGCCCTCTTAACCGACGCACTGGTTTGTTACCTTGATAGAAAAATAATTCCCTGCTTTGTGGTTAACAATTTGTTCTTCTTTTCCCAGGAATAACATTAAAATCTATTTCACTACAATTTCCTTTTATCATACCATATTCTGCCGTTTAGACACTCATTCATCCTAGTCCTTCCTGTCTCTTTCCAAATCCCCGATTTTATTATAAATAACTAACAATAATTGAATGCCTTCATGACTGGCTTTTCTTTTCCAAGTGTCCTCATCTTCTAGTCATTTCTTAGGCTCTTATAATTTGAGTTTCATTATTCCTTGGTCCTATTCTCAGTTTTTTCAGAATTTCCTTTTTCATGTCAGCAGCATTCTCTCTTTTTCAGCCTTTCTTTTCTTTTTTTATATAATCTTTTATGACATGAATTCTTTAAAAATTAGAAAAGGCTATTTTAGGAAAGTTATATTTAGACATAGGCTAAAGAAAGATAGTTTTATAAGTCTTACTGTGGAATACAGCAGTATTCTATGTTCCTCCAGATCCCTCTTCTAAGGAAACTAGTTGCAACTCTTATAGATATTTCTTACCATACTTATCTTTATATTTTCAGGTGACAAGTGCTGGTCATTTCTCAGTGGTGTGTGTGTGTGTGTGTGTGTGTGTGTGTGTGTGCCTATGATGTAAACTATTGAGTTTCATCTTTGAAAAATGAGCCATGAGATCTTTCATTCTTTTTACACACATATTTCCCAACCTTTCATCTTCCCAACATAGTTACATCACAAATTTTATGATATGTTTTACTACTAGAACATAGAACAGTATGTTCTATTTAATCCCAAATTCCTTGCCAGAAATCTGACTTTTTTTTCAACAGGTCCAACCAAATCCTATAATCTTCCCGTTGCATTGTTCTGCTGAATGCTGCATCCTGCAGCCCTCAGTCCCTCTGTCTGTGTGTGCCTGGTTGATCCAGTGTTAACAGTAGGTCTGTAATTTCAACTTCCTCCTTAGAGACACTGAAGGCAAGTTCACCCTTTAACAGAAACACCTTTTAGTAATACCTGAAATATAAATCAACCTAAAAGATATATTCGTGTTCTGTAGGAATCACTGTATATTGATTAGCAATTTAGGACCACTTTCAGAAGCATGCATGTAGAATTACCACCATAAATAACCTGTAATTTATCAGTTTATGGGCTCCAGCTGCATTGAGGAACAGGAGTCAGTCATATAGACCAATATGGCTATGGGGTAAACAAGTTTATAAGCTGAGAGACCCCAGAACTTGGCCTCTTCCTGATACTAGCTTGTGTCACCTAGGTTTAGTGATGGTGGCACCAACATGGGAAGGAGGCTCAGTTTCCATGGATTCGGTGGCTCCCCACTGTTGTAGAGATAAATGCTGTACCTCCCTGTCTACAAGCTTTGATAATCATTGCTAATGCTTGTGCTTCTGTTGAGTTTGATTAGCAATCTGATACAGGCTTTGCTATCACATACTGTCACACAGCCATTATTATTCTGTCACCTCTGCCAGTGGAATTCTCCTCATCACCCTACCGTGCTCAACCCCAGTTCCAGATTCCCAAGTCTTTTTTTGTTTTTTGTTCTTTTTCTTTTACTGTTACTCACTCATTGTTGCAGCTTATGTCTGGATGTCCCCTCAAAGGCTTGTGTGGTCATAGGTGGGGCTTCTCAGAGGTGGCTGGATCTAGAGATTCTGGGATTGAGTAGGTGTGGGGCTGGGCTCAAGGGTGTGTGATTACTAAATTAGCCCACAGATTGGTTTGGCATAGTTCTGAGTGCACACAATAGGATGACCCACCCTAGGTATGAGTGCTACCTTCCCTAAGGCTGCATATCCTGGGAAGACTATAAGGGACAGACAGAGGGCTTCTGCTGATGCTTGCTGCTTTGTTGCCTTCTGCCTGCCATAGACTGTTTCTCCTCTGTGATGTGCTTCTGCTACGTCAACCTGCCTTGGAGCCAGACAACTATGAACCTTTACAAACTGTGAACTGAATAAACCTTTACTGCTTTAACTTTGAGCACTGTGTATTTTGTCTCAGCAATGAGAAAAGTAACAAGACATGTATTTAGTTTAAGAACACAGACTCTGGAGACAGAGTTCTCTGGCTTAATTACTTAATAGGTGTCTGATTATAGTCACATTATGTAACTTCTCTAGTTTTATCTGTAAAATGAAGATAGCAATATTCTCTATCATATAAGATGTGAAGAGTGAATTAATATACGTTAAGCATTTAGAACTATGCATTGCAGAATAAAAGGGTATAAGCAGTGGCTATTATTTCTCCTGTTGAATCATATCCTGCAACAATTTCCTGGAAAAAATTATGTGAGAGGTATGTTTGTTAAAACATCATGCCGAAAACTTTATTCTCACATCCCAGTTGATATGATAGTTTAGTACACAAACAGAAGCATTTGGCAAGTTTGCTTCTGTTCAAGAACTCCATACAGAATGAAGAACAGGACCATGACCATCTTCCCTGCACAAACACAAATGCAGTCATCATCCCCAGAATTGTGGCACAAATTAAGTTCATGAACCGAGGCA
>RJWT010029951.1:0-14793 GCA_004365215.1 Cuniculus paca | reverse complement strand
TTGCAGAATGATTTGAAAAGTTTTCTACCACAAACAAAAAAGGTTTACAACCATTTTTACTTTAGTCTCCCTGGGCAGGATGCCTTGCACAACTGTAAAACTTACCAGGACTGTCAGGGCCCTTTGAGGCTGTGTTACACAAGATAGACAGTGAGAAACCCCACGTCTCCCTCTGCCAACTGCCAGATTTTCCCTCATCAGTATTGCTTCTCCTGGTGGCAGTTCCAAATGATTTCTTTTAAACTTTGAACTGTGCAGCTGGAAAATTATTCTTCAGTTGAAAAGTCATTCTCCTGAAACCTCACTCCTTGCAGAGATATTTATATTTTAACACATACTGAATGAAATGCTAAGGGGTTTATTGAATAAGCTTGTAAAAGTCTGCTACAGGGTTGAGGGAGGCAGAAGGGCAGTGATGTGTATAGGATGAACTGAAAGATGACAAGGTAGGGAACGATCCATAGTGCAAAGTCTACAATTTGGTGTCCTCCGTCATGGTCCAAGACATTTCCTGGAGGGATATTTTCTAAATTATATTTTTTAAGAAAAAGACAATGGATTTCACAAAGAAAAAACATTCTGATTTTATTGTTCACCTTTAACATTGTATTCTGCCTTCTATTAAAAGCATTCAAATACAATTATACTTAACCACCAGAGATGTGGCAACCACAACTTGTATTGATATTTTTTCTATAAAAAAAGATATTACATTATGATGTGAAATACTAGTAATTTGTAAAGTGGAATGTAAGACAGAGGTATCATGAAAATCTTCCCTTTATATAAGAAAATGTATAATTTTTCACTTAAACATTAAGATTTTTTTTCTCATTTCTCCATTTTCTTCAAATTGCTTTTTTTTATTTTAAATGGCTACTTCCTTTTCAAAGGTGGTACCTGTGGGAACTGAGTTCAGAATTTTCAAATTTTTCTTCTGTTACTTGGTGCCAATAGAAAAGATGTTCTTACTTTAAAAACTGGTTTTTTAAATGACAGTCTTGCAGCTCATTTTTAAATAGCCTCTTTCCATTTCTAAGGAATTGCTTTGGAGTTCAAACAAAATGAGTCACCCAAGGGGGGAAAATCACAAACCATTTTTATGCATTATCCAGAGCAGAAGTTTAATTTAATGGCTCTGATACATAAGAGCTGCGTGATACAGCAATTTTTAAAGTCTGTTCCTTTTCTTTTATGACAACAAGTTCTGTTATCTATGCAGATAAAATACCAATGAATGGTGAATGATTCTGGTCCCCATATACAGGGGAATGGGTGCTGGTGAACTAGACTTACAATATAATTGGAGGATTCCTTTAGAATTCTTTCTCCCTAGCTGGACTTGGAGCAGGCCCAGGTCTCCACAGCCTCTTCCTCACCTTTTACCTTTTTGACTAAAGGATTGTTCTATGGAAAAATAAAGGGTTAGAAAATGCAGAACTTGATGTGCTTCAGATTTTCTTTCCAAATTTAAAGTTTTTGTCCTTATCATATGTCTAGTCAGTTCAAGTTACACAGAATGAATCAGGATACAAAACCCTATTCCAGGTCCCGAGGACCCCATCCCGACATGAACCCTTTCCTTGTTTCCCCTGCCTGGATGTACCTATTCCAGATCACAGGCTTTTAGACACATGCATTCAGGACTCAGTCTCCAAAGGACAACTCTCACTTTTAGACTGAGCATCATTTCTGTTTTTTGGCGTATTCATGTCATTTTGCAATGAGCTCTAGAGTTCCCTATTTTACTTCCTTATTGAGATACATATTTTTAAAAGTATGGCACAAATTGCCATAGGTAAGAGACACTTGACCTCTACAGCTGTGGTGCACTGGTTAAGAGTTTGCCTCTGGAACAAGAATGACTACCCACACTTGTCCCTCATGGAGCCCCACTTTCCAGTTGTGTGTTCCATAGACAAAGAATCAGATATATTTGTAAGGAAAGTGCTATGCCAGGAAAACGGGCCATACTGACAAAGGTCGCTGATAGGAATCAGGGAGGATTCACTCTTAGCTCTCTACAGTGTAGACACTCGCCTTTCTATGGGTATTGCAGTGTTCGTTCCTTCTCCAATTATACTTAAAGAAAAAAGAGAGAAATGTAGAATGGCTGACTTAGCAACCATTAATATTCTTGAGCTTACTGCTATCACCTACACTTTCCTTGTGTTGAGGCTACTTAATTATAGAAGATTATAAGGCTTTTAAAAGTCTTCATATTAGCTGGTATGGTTTATGTATGTGTAGTGTCTCTCAAAGGCCCATGTGTAAAAAGTTTGGTCCCTGGGGGGGTGGTTTTAAGAGGTGCTATGGACCTTTAAGAGGTAGGGTCTCATGGGTGATCCTTAAGCAACTGGAAGTATACCCACAAAAGGAACTATAGGGAACTGCCATCATTTCTCTTTTGCTGCTCTAACTGTAGCTGCAAATAGGTGACTCTAGACAGGCTCCTGCCATGACATGTTACCACCGGCCACCTTCTTCAGAACTGAGCGAATGCTGGCACCATATATCCAAACTGGGCTAAACAAACCTTTTCTCCTTGTAAGTTAATTCCTTCATGGATTTTATTGTAGTTATGTAAAACTGGCTAATACATCTGCCAAAATAAATTAAAATATCAAGTATAACAACAGTGGCTTACCTCAATTGAGTCTAAAAGACATTAGGTCTTCTGCTCTTTGAATGCATTTTTTTTAAATCTTCATAAGAATATCATGAAAAAAAATTCTCTCTCTCTCTCTCTCTTTCTTCTTTCTCTCACTTTATAAATAAGGAAACCAGGAAACTGAAATTTAAAGAAGTAACTTACCATTCTAATTATGTGTGTAGTCTTAAACATATCCATCATTTAGTTTGCTCAGGACTCTGCTATTTGAGCAGTTCTTTGTGGGGACAGTAAACTCTTGCTCCAAGCAATGTTTAGTGAAGTGACCCAAAGTAGGGGAGAAATCGTGGCTAGGGTCTATAATCACCAGCTGTTTACACACACACACACACACACGACTGATACTTCCTTTGGCTCCTTAAATCAGGTTCTTGGTTGAAATACTTAACTGACTTCTCCATGGGGCTGCTTGACTTCCTTAGATCATGGCACAAGAGGAAGCATCCCAAGAGACAAGAAAGGGGAGCTTGTAAAACTTTAGCCTGGAAACTGGCAGTGTCATTTGTATATGCTATTGATCACAGACCCCACAAAAAGAGACAACAAAGACCCCACCTCTTCATGACAGAAGTGTTAAAACATTTAGGTTTAATGATCCAGAACTACTCATACTGGCATCATATAACTGTAAGCAAAAAAGCTTATTCCTAGCCTCTGGAGTCATAATTTCAAAAGTCTGTTTCTTAATCACTTTTCTAAATTATGGTACTTTAAATGCTACTTTTGGATTAAGGGAGAACACTTAAGACAGAATTATAGACACTCATAAAATTCATACCTCTCAAAATTCACCTTAAGTAGAGTTCAGGCAATACTGAGCTGAAAGTAACTTCAATATATTAACTCTTCCCTTTCATTCCATAGACCTGCAGTTCAGGCTCAAGGTTTCACATTGGCACAGCCTTGTGATGGGGTTGCAGTGTTGTACCAGAGTCTGCATTAAGGCCTTCTCCACTGCATCTCTGCATGGGTGTACATGGCACACATTACTTCCTTTTCTTACTTTGAATATAAGTAATTTTTATCCAAATGATGTCATTTACCTGGAGCTTTACAACACTCAAAGTACTTTCATCTTTCTGATCTCACCTAGCACGTTTATCATGCTAACTGGGACAATGCAGGACAATGTAGACTGTGACTCTGAAGGCCACTTCAGAAAAATGGAATCACTGATCATACAATACCAAGTCAGAAAAATAGTTATAAAAAATCATAAATCGATGCATAACATAGTGATTGAATGTTTAGAAAAAAATTGGAAGTGAGAATGACAACATATGGTGAATAGGACAGACAAGAATGTTGTAATATATATGGTTGCACCCAAACAGATCTCCTGGATCTTGGAAGACCACATCACTGCTAATTCATACCCTTGCAATTCAGATCTAGAGAACTCTTGATATAATACCATTATTGACCCCCATATTGGTTATTTAATTCATTAGGTATACCATAACCAATTGCTATACACTGTATGACCCAAAACAACAGAAGTTTATATTTTCATTAATGTTAGAGGCTACAATGCAAAATCAAAATGTAGGCAAGCTATTCCCCCCTCCAAAGTCTCCAGGAAATAATTACTCCTTGCCTTTTCTAGATTTCAACAGTTGCCAGGAGTTCTTGGCATTTCTCTCCTCTTCTCGTCAGATGGCATTCATCCTCATGTGTCTTCATGTAAAATTCCATCTTCTTGTAAGAACACCACTTATTAGATTAGGGGTTACTTTAATCCAATATGATCTCATCTTTACTGATTACATACGCAAAAATGATTTCACAACAAGGTCACACCCACAGATTCTGGACAGATACGAATTTTGCCATAGTTCAGTCCAGCACACTCCCCTTTTAGAGGTTTGGAGAGTGAAGCACGCTTAGCAATTGTTCCTGATAATTCAGAGAAGCAATTTGGAATTTAAAACCTGATCTCACTCCAATTCTGTGTGGTTTTCACTGTGCTAGAAAGTATAAAGGAAAGTTTTCTGATGTAACATAACCTCATTTTATTCCCCACATGAAGCTTGTAAAACAAAAGGAAGTCTGTGTATTATCTATATTTTCATGAAGGGGAAAAAATGATTTCCTTGAACTTGCTGCCCCTTCTATTTGTTCCCATAGAAACCTATTATGTCCTTCATAAATGTTACTACTTTATTGTACTTTCCCTATTGTTTATCTGTTTCTATTAAATGCAGAGAAAAACAGGATTAATGGTGACACTAGTGAATGAGACAGAGAGGGAAACCAAGAGCTTTTCTTGGGTCATGGGGGATAGATACAAAGTTTGAAATTGAACCTGTTGTCAGAGACCATGGCTTCCTCTTATAATATCTCCTCAAAGAATCAAGCCTTACACCCTTCATCAAGTTTCTTCCTCCACTAGTATCATCAGGCATAATACGCAGGATCCATGAACACTTAAGGGCCAAGACAGTAATTGCAATCTGGAAAAATAGTACCAGCTGCCCAATAATAAAATATTGCAAGACCAAAAGTAACAAATATTTTAATTACACAAAAGTAAAATTTACAATAACTAAATTATTGCAATAATTCAACCTGAAAACTAGATTTAATCTGAGGTCCTCATATATTTAAATTGATTTATGGTATCATGAGACTGGGGTCTCCAAGGAAAGAACATTTTGGGCCCAGGAGGAACTTAAAATGTCCCTGACTCCCACATAAAAATCAAACCTTTTTATAAAGATCAAGACAGTTGTCAGTTTCAGTCTGGCATATGAGAAAGGAGAGTGTGAATAGGTTTTTCTCTCCCCTTTCATCACAAGTAAAGTAGCTCCTCCTTATTATGTAACTGTCTTAGCGTCAGTACCACAGCATGAGATGAGGTCATCATGTTCTATTTGTGGCTCACTTAATCCCAGCCTTCCACCTGGAGATGGATCTAACAGAGAAGGGTTTCATGTTGGTGTTTTTCCTGTGAAATTTTTGATTCAATTACCAGTTAATCTTTTGCTACACAGTGTTGTGCAAGCAACTAAGCAGCCAGGGCCCTTGTCCATGATAATTAGCACAAGAGATAAGAGTAAAGAAAATACTTGAAACCAAAGAAAGTAAATCTGAAAAGAAGAAAGCTTTACCATGTCTAATTTTTCTGTTCTTCATAACATTCTGATAGCTAAAGGAGCTCCTAGATTGTAAAGATGTTAGCGATTTTCCAGCCCTCTCTATACTTCCACCCACAAAATGAGAGTCTCGCCATTCTTTATTTGCCTTGAACATTTGCATAACATTCAAACTAGAGCTCTGACATCAACATGGAAGTCACGGTTCCCACTTTGAGGAATCTTAGGACTGTTGTTGGCAATGAGAATTTGTTCTTTCTAACCACAGGAGAAGCCAAGAATACAAAGTGACTCCATATTTTCCTAACCATTCATCAGCTTTCTGTTATCCTCTATTCCTTCCTGGCCAGGCTCAACTCTCTAGGCTTCGTTTTCAACTACTCTCTTACCAACCTCCCTCAACACACTCAGTCTTTTTTCCTTTCCACTAGATAAATTCTAGAATCTGTACCTTGCTTCAGTCTTGGTATTTATCACACTGGTCAAGCAAATATCTTTCCAGAAACTCATTCAAGTTTGCTGTTCATCCACAAAGTATTCATTTGAGATTGGGGAATCCTGCTTTATCAAAGTGCAATTCCCTGAGAAAAACATCATCATCACATCACTGCCTAGGAATTTTGTTAGATATACAAATTTGGCGGCCTTCCCTTAACTAAACAGAACCAGCACAAGGGGTAGAGCCAGGTGCACTCTACCGTTTGAGAATTACTGAATTAGATAATAGCAGAGACATACTCTGGTCTTTAAAATACAAGGTTGTCAGGAATATTACTCTGAAATGTATGTGTGGTTTAAGATAAGCATTACATTTTAGCTGTAGGGTTGCAGGGCTAGCACTTTAGAAGTGGTCTAATATCTCCCAAGCGATATGTATTGATTTAGAAAGCCTTGACCAAGATCATAGCCCTCCTGACATAATACTTTCTCTAGTCATGGACAACAGTGACTAGAATGTGCCTACAATTAAACATGTTCCCCCAAATATACCTCTTTATTTGTGATATCATAAATATTGATGCACTACTAATTATTAAAGTGTTCAAAATTACTGTGAAGAAAGGAACTACATCTAACCCTAGGCTTGTCTTATTATTCTCAAAGCACAGCCATTAACTTTCTCTAACTTATGCTTCAGGTGTTGAAAAGTTAATTCACAGCTCTCCAGTAGCTCAGATTTGTGAGGACAGCTTTGTTCTGCTATAGGCAGTAATTGCCTGACTACTACCCTAAATTGCCCTGGAGAAGAAAACATAGCTATGCTGTGGATTTAAAGCAGTGCCTATATTTACTTTGCATAAAAGAGAACTTCTCCTACATATAGTTTTACTCTAATCCACCTAGAACCTTCCAGTTGAGACATGAGAAACAAGATGATACATCTTTCACTAATGTATTTTCGGTTTACACTGGTCAATGTACACAAAACAAATCAAGGATTCAGGCACAGGATCATCAACAGTCCAGGATAAATAAGATTAGCTTTATGGATGTGTGAATAATAATTCAAATTTGACTAGATATAGTAATTAAAGCTACCTAAATGTGAAAGAAACTTTTGATTTGAGAAACATGGAACTCCTGTACGAAAATTAAGAGTTCCTAATCTGCCTGCACTTGAAAGTCACCTCCGGAGCTTTCAAAATATTAATGGGGCCAAACTGAAAGAGGTCCCAATGGACAGAGATGGAACAATGGGAGTAACAAAATGAATTACACAGTTTTGGGTATAAAATAAATACTCACGAGTCCATTTATTTAAATTAAAAGTTAAATAGATGAATGTGAGTGAAGAGATAAATCTTTCTTATGAAATAATTACAAATAATTTATGCAAATATCTCACCTGCAGGAGGTGAAACTAGGCCTTGCTCTCTTTCTCTCCACACCACTTCATAATTTGATGCCAAAAAATAGAGTATGGGAAGATGACATGGCGGGGGCAGAAAATAGCTTAACAAGAAAGGAAAACAACACCTCAGGGAAGTGATCAAGGTCAGCATGCTCAGATGGGTCATGTTCATGGCACTTACTTCATGAATGATGAAGACATTATAACTGTAGTATTCTTCCAAAAACCCATAACTCCAGTGTCACCAGAGGGAAAATATAAGGAAAACCCAAATGCAGTAACATTCTTCAAAATACCTGGCCAGGAAGATTTTAAGTTGTCAAGACCATTAAGGAACAGCCAAGAGACTATCACAGATCTCCGAATATGAAGAACACACAATGACAAAATGCTAGTACATCTTGGATAGGATTCTGCAACCAAAAATAGACACTGGCAGAAAAGCTAAGGAAATGGAATAAAAATGGAGTTCAGTTCATGGTAAGTGCGAGTTTCTTCCTTGTGGTAAATGAATCACAGTAATGTAAGACACTAACAAGAAGTGAACTGGGTGAAAGGCATATGGGTTCTTTCTGCACTATCTTTGCAAATTTTCTGTGAATGTGAAAGTATTTTTAAAATTTTGTTAAGCTTATTCAAAAAATACTAATGCCCAAAGACACCATAGACAAATTAAGTAAGAATCTCTGGGGTGGAAGCTATGCATTAGTGTTTTTTGAAGACCTCAGGTGATCACCATGTACAGCAAAGCTCAGGAACTGGTGACCTAAATAGACTGAATTACTAACTTTGCTGCTACATCTGTCTTTCAACTGGGCACAAGGATGGTACAGAAAAAATGTGCCACATTTTGTCTTTGCTGATAAAACGTCTCCTGTATTAGTCAAATCTGCTACATGTTATTAGTGCCTAGCATTTAATTAAAAAGAAAAGTAAAAATAGAATAAATTTATATAGTGGCTTTTTGAAATTATATTCCATAGTATATCCTGAGGTCCATGTACACTGCATCTATTCTTTTATACCATCTTGACAACCTTCTGCAGTAGTAGTTGTTGGGCCCCAATCGAATCGTGTGACAAACAGAATGAATGCAACTGAGACAATAACGTGAGACTCCTCTGTCACTGGGAACTCATGTAGTCATGGTGTCTTTTTGATCTGCCTGTGGAAGTCCCTGTACAAAAGCATGCACTTTCTCTCCCAGTTCTTATTAATTTTTAAGAAGTATTTGTCTCGTTTCTTCAGTTTCCATAAATCTTTCTCAAGTATGAGTGAAAAGAAAAGAAAAATCCTAACTACCATTAATTCAAAATTATTTTTGACTCAAAAATAAATTTTAAGACTTGTTAGCATCAGAAAAGCTAGTGTTGAAAAGATTGCATTACTCCATGCTGTTTGAGCATCTCTCTTGGTGTATCTTCTGTGGAAACATCTCCTTGGTAGTAGCTAATGTGATTTTTTCAGATCTGGTACCTTACCTGCAAAAACTTATATGAGAAAAGGAAATTAGGACCTGGAATTCTGCCCACGAAGCTGCAAAATGTCCATGAGCCTGGCCTGGGAAAGCTAACCAGTTCACTTGAGTATTCCAGTTTTATAGCCTCACAATCTAGAGGATAACAATAAAAATGCTCCATCTCATCCCTGCTGTTCTCTCTTGCTAATTATTATAATGCCTATTCCAGTACTGTCAAGAGGGAAGGAGGGAGTTTGCAATTTTAAAACTATAATCAGTATCAGAAAGCGTGATATTTTTTGTTGCAGTTCAATTTTTATGGCCTTTACAAGCAAATATAGAAATAAGAGAGTTGCCAGGCAGCTATGTTATCTGAAGAGTGAAGATCTAGGGATATCTTGTACCTTTATCAAACTTGATAGATTTTTTTACCCTTTGTAAAGGAGCATCTCATAATCTTTGAGTAGTCAAAAGTATTGTTACCTGGTTTTAAGGAACGTTGCTATACCTCCTAGGCATTCAGAAATAAGTCAATTTGTCTGTGTATAGCAAACTTGTTTCTCAAATTCATTCCCTATGCTAGACTCTGCCTTACAGACTTTGTTCTCTTACCAGGTCATGACACACAAGCCATGCTGCTCAGATTGTTGAACTAGATGGAAGAAAATGTCTGGTTCAAGATTACCCACTAATTTTCTCTTCTGGAAATCTGCTATTTGGGTCCAGAAATTCTAGTCGGTGTTGTAAGAAATTGAAGTAAGCTGCTTTTCATGATATTTATAGATCAAAGGAAGCTGTCTACAGAAGAATAAAGGAGGTAGATGCTCAGAAAGATGCCAAGTAAAGGACCAGGCAGTAGATGTACTCCTGAAGGAGGAACAAGAGTAGGAGACCCAGAGAGACTGACAGGTTGAGAAAGACTGATGAAGGCTAACAAGGTCCTTCACTGCTTGCTTCTTGCATTTCCTTCCATAAGCTACAATTGTACCCTATTAAAAATTGTTTGTTGCTGTGTTTTAATCTATTTGTGTGAGTTTGTTACTCAGTAAAATGCTTCTCAAGAGAGTAAGTATATATTTGTAGTTAGATACTTTTCTTCCAATATGATAATGTTTACCTCATAATATTTGATAAGAGTTTACTCATAAATTAAAATTGCATGCATATAGAAATGAACAATTACTGTGTACTTACCACATCATATGTAAATATGTATATGTAGAAGATATGTACATGTATAAATATTTGTGTGAACACTATTTTTACAGGGAGTCTCCATTATTTTAAGGAACCCCTTAAAACATTTAGCTAGTCATAACACTTTCATATGTTATGCCCATGGTGAAGAAGCAATAAAATCTCCCTAGTAATGTATTTTTCACAGGGATCACAATCAGGAGCATTGTTGCCAGATTGTCTGAAATGCTACAAGGATTAATAAATTAATCTATGTGCAGAATTTGGAAACATTTCCTACATGCAATCTACAATAAACATATGAACCCTTAAAATTTATTAGGATACTTACTATCATTATGATCATGATAACATAAAATGAACATCCAAATATATCATCATCATTATAAGAATGTTAATTTAGTCCCTGGAGAACTTGGTAGAGATACTTTAGCAGATTTAAAAGAGCAAATCCATCTTTTTAAGAACGTACAACAAGTTTTATATTTAGCAAACAGAAAAGGCAATATCAAAATAAAAACATTAAACTTTGAATGAAGAATTCTTTTTACTTGGAAATGAAATCAGTGGAGAAACATGGAACTGGAAAATGTCGAAAAGAACTCAGGAAAGTATTGTACCGATGCTGCTTGACAACTTGGCAATAGCACATTGACTCCTGCTATGATACCAAACTTCTGCTGGACTGTTTCATACAAAGTTATTAAGGAATGGTTAATTATCCCCTCTGCAGAAAGGATAAGCATAATGTGGGATCGCAGATAACCAATATGGTCAGAGACTTCAGAAATATGAATATGAGCTCAAGTGTATTGCCTCTTATTGTTATTCAGGATGTAAGTGTGTGAACAAAGAAACAACCATTATACATACATCTTAAATTTGCTCTTGTAATTATTAGAGCATTTAAGATAACCAACAAATGTTATTATTTTATGTGCTTCCTAGGGAGTTTACAGATAATTTTAGGTAAACTTTGTAAACATCAAGGCTTTGTGAGCCATGTGAGCCGTAGGATCTTTATCACAACTACTTAGTTTTTCATGCTATTGTAGCACAAAAACAGCACTAGATATCATACATGAAATAAGTAGCTGAGCTTCAATAAAATTTAATTCACAAAAACAGGTGTAGGCTGCATTTGACTGTAGGGCATAGTCTGCCAGATCTTGTCTTAGCTTTCATCCACTTGTCCCTATGACTTTCACTTCCGGTGAGTACTTAGGAAGCGACTTGCTAGGCATTTCAAAATTGTCTGCTCTGTAATGGCTGATAGAGCATAAAAGTCTACACCACTGGAGAATGTATTTAAACAAAATGAAGGCAAGCAATTAAAATGGTCAGTTTTATGGCATGTGTTGGCAGTATTGTAGAGAAGAGGTGGAAGAGCTGAGCTTGGCGGTGTCATTACCTGTACTCTATGCATAATGTGTCTTCAGGGAATCTGGGCTGAAAACTAGAACTATGACAAGAGCAGGCAGATTGGAGGAAATCAACCTCCAGGGAAACTCAGTGAATCACTTTAATATACCAAGGGAAGTAGTTGGCTCTTATTGTATAGGGCAGAGTCAGTAAACTTTGCACACAAAGACTGATATTTTACTTTTGTGTATGAGGCCCCCATTCAACAATTGTATTCATAAAATGCTTAAGAAATGTTTATTCAAGAGCATCCAGTTAAGTAGCACTGAGGAATATATACAACTATAACATCAGAGAAACCAAGTGGTCACAATTTAACAGTCTACATATTTAGAAGATCTCCAACATTAAGATGACAGTGTGTAAAAAGAATCTAGTCCTAAAAATTCACATCAAAAAATTTAGGAAGGATCTTGTAAATTCCTTGCAGGAAAAGTGATATTTCAATCTTCGAAATGAAGGTTAACTAGAGCAGTTATTACAATAAGGAGAAAAACCTAGGCAGAACTCCAGACCTGGTCAACACTGGAAGAGAGTTTCACCAGGAATGATTGTGTCCTGGGAAAATGCAAGCATCTTATATCTACAATACTAGGTTCCAAATCTGCCTGAGAACAAAAGGGACTTAAAATAAATCCAAGAAATTCAATCAAGAGATACATCAGATGTGATTAGATCATTAACTCCCTCCCTTAGAGGATGTTTGTTATTCCAAAACTTAGCAAGGTTGATGACATATTTTTATAAACCTGAGCAGACTATCAGAGTATAATGGAGCTAATCACAGGAGGAACATTACACAGAAGTAGTAATTGTTGGAGAAAATATATATTAATGTTTTAAAACAGAGTGAAAATACTAAACTTACAGATCTTAGGGTCAGATACTCTTTGGTTCAGATTTTGACTGTCATTTATAAGCTTGACCATGTATTTGCTGTTGCTAGATAACGTAGGTTACATTTTATCCTCAGTTGGCTTCCCTCCAAAATGGTATAATAATAATATCTACCTCATAGCACTGGTGTGAAGATTTTGTGAGAAAATATTCATGGTACTCTATGTTGTGTTGTACAGCAGTTGCTCAATAAAACACATACCATATTAAGTAGAAAGAGAAAAACTTTTAGTGTTAGTAGTTTAGCATTTCCTATAGTATTATTTGTTAAAGTGTACTTAGGTTTTTACATGTTCTTTTAATTTTGCCAAGACCCTATACTCTTGGGCTTTGAAACTTTTGCTAAAGGTAATTTCCAGGACAAATTGAGAGCCTCCAGCAAATCAGAAACCAATCTATGGGTTTGGGTTGAAGTTAAAAGGCTGTCCCACTATGAGGTAGACTAACAAGTTTTCAACTTGAACAAAAGTAAATGAGTTCTATCAGTATAAAAAGCAAATTCACTCCCAAAACTCTCTCAGAATCAGCAACATTTTCTGTTAAATTTTCTTGAAGGCAATAAGTAAGTCAAGCCTAAAGTGATCATCTTTGAGAAGTACTCCATCAGAATAAATCTCAGAGTTCTGTTATGGTTTTAATCTGAACTTTTGAAAGAGCAAGACAACACTAGCACGACTCACTGTTTGATGACCAGTAGGTTCATCAAACTGCAACTTTTATGCAATAGCATTATCTGGGGCATGGTGACCCTTCTCCAAACACAAGGGGACCAATTTGGACAGAAAATAGAGAAGTCAGCCTGGAGAGGCCAATAGCAATCTTCCACACTTCCCCAATGCCTAAATAATGAGTAATATTTTTTCTGACACAAATGAACTTCAGACACTCATGTCAGAGAAAATGTTCTTTATTTCATCAACTAAGTAACTAATCAGAGAGCATACAATACTAGCAAATGACATATTTCTGGCCACCCACTCCCTATCAGAGTAAATTAAAACCAGAGCTCAAGTGTTAGGATAAAATCTTGTTACAAATGGATTTTCTTTTTCCATGTATTTCTTGATTTAAGGAGATTCGGACTTTCAACTGAACTGCATTAAATATTTCACATATGCCTTCAATCTGTCACCTAAAATATCTTCTAACCTTTTAGGGTTTTCAATGATAACAAACAGCCCACTGTGGTACCCAGGCCATAGATTTACCACCAGTGTTCTAAGCTATCTAGGTAATAAGATTAAATTCAGGCTAAATTTAAATAAGTATTTTAATTTCAAAATTAAGATGGAAAAAGGTTCAATAGAAAAGGATGCATGTGCGTGTGTACAAAGGCACATGTATGAGATAGATACAGAGAGAGATGATAGATACATAAATAGATATAGATGATACATAGTAGACAGATGATAAAGATAGATGATACATAGATAATAGATAGATAGATAGATAGATAGATAGATAGATAGATAGATAGATGATTACTAGATGATAGCTAACTAGCTAGGCAGATAATTACTGGCTCATGCAATTATGTATGCTGAGAAAGCCCAGTTTGCTGTCTGCAACTTTCAGATCAACAATAACCTGTGGTGTACTTAAAAGGCTGAAAGCCAGACAGCAAATGGTTTAGATCCCAGTCTGAATCTAAAAGGCAGAGAACCTGTTACCATCGAGGACAGAAGACTGACATCCCATCTCAGTTAAGCAGAGAGAGGGTAAATTTGCATTCATCCATTTTTTTCACCTTTTTGTTCTATTTAAACCCTCAACAGCTTGGGTAATGTCCACTCACATCAAGGGGGGTAATATAATTTACTAAGTGTATGATTCAAATACTCATCTTTTTCTAAAACATCCTCAGCAGACTTACTCAGAAATAATGGTTAACGAGATATCTGAGCAACTTGTAGCACAATCAAGTTAACACATACAATTACTTATCACAGAAACTTTTAGTTTCCATATTCACTTATTTATAATGAATGAATATAATACCCACAAAACCTCTATGCATCATGACACATAAATAATGCCTTCATTTTGCTGAATCCGTGCAATCATTGTCCAAACACTCACTCAGAAGGAAAATACTAACAGCAAGAAGACTTTGCATCTGAATCTTCCCTTAGATTTTCTATGTTACAACCAAAAGGAATAATGGAACTATTGGCATCTTGACCCCACCTAAAACTTTTTT
>RJWT010029950.1:0-14778 GCA_004365215.1 Cuniculus paca | reverse complement strand
GTTGCTGAGGATGGCTGTGGTACTTTTTGGGGAGCCTGGTTCTTATTTGAGCGTTGCTTCTTGGCTCCACTGTAGTACCCTCAACCTACTAGCACAGATCCTTCATCCTGCTGGCATAGACTTTCTAGCTTCCACCGCTGGCCTTTGGGCCTTCCCAGACCAGACTTTGGTGTTGTGGACAGATTTCCTGCACTTTCTTTTGTTTATCACTGGGTAACCATCATAAATAATATTATAAATTCTGTGTCCTGATTGTAATCTTTCTCCCTGCGACCCCTGACTAGAACAGGACTTGAAGACAGACATATGTGGATTAACATAATTTCTGCTATTCAATACCATAGCTGTAAGTCCCTATCCCAATTCCTCCCTTTCCGAGCATTCACCAATGAAGTTGTAACACCTTCATTGTGGTTCTACTGGGAAAATTAAATAATGCAAGCAGCCTCCTGACTGGACTTGTGTCACAGAGAGTGCTTAATGAAAAGTAGTGGTTGTTTTAATAGTGTTTTCAGAAGTTGGAAAATGTGAGCTCAAGAAGGAAACACAGATTTTTAAAAGACTGAAGAGGACTAGAGAGAGAAAACTGATTTTAGGACAGACTATGAATCCTGGAAAATATTATGGGGCACTTGATCTCTAAATAAATCTTCAAAAGATGCTCGTAAAAATCACAGCTCAAAATAAAGGATGTGTAATTTCATCATGAGAACCTGGTATATAATATAAATACCTAATTGAAATAATTAAATTGTGATCCTCCCAATACAATCGATGCATAATAAAATCGGTATTTCTCAGTAAAAATTTCACATTTCTTAAGGCAAATCTAATTGACTCCTCAAAAAAAAAAAAAACCTAAGAGTAAGATATTAATTCCACCTTTGAAAGGAGAAACTGAGGTTCATAGAAAGTAAAATATATATATCCAAAAATCTCATACCTAGAAAGTATGGACAAATCTGGTTCATAATAAGTGCTCCATAAATGTTAGTAAGTCAGTGTTTCTTGTATAAATACATGAATCTTAACTTCAAATCTCACCTCTGAATTGCTACAGTAATGTTCCTTTAAATGTTTCCCAAATTTTCCTACTCATAAGAATTGCCTGAGCTGCTTGTGTTTTTCTGTATCCCACTGCAGGGCCCAGAATCTGTCATGGGGCAACCCAGAAACTGGTATTTTTAACAAGGAACTAAGAGAGTTATGATAAGTGAGTTTTAAGAAACAGTCAATAGTAGCTTCATACTGTTCCTGTCACCTCCACAATCACTACTTCACTTGTCACTCTTTTGTCTAATCTACTTAATTAATTAGTTTTGTGTTAGTATGTGTTAGCAGTACGTGCACTTTACAGTCATCTGGGGAGCGGTCACACATACATAATACCACTTAGTTCTTTCTTCTTTAATTCCCTTCTCCTTCCTTCCACCTCCCTCCCTCCTTCTGGAATTCCCCTTTCCCCATTTTCATTCTTTTGATATTCTTAATCTAAGCTCATGTTTATGACATATAATGTTTACATTCATTGAGGTTATTAGGTTCTTCTACATGGCATATCTTTTTTCTACTCATTTCCCTTCCCCTCCACCTCTCCCCTCACACTTGTTCTCCTGGACCCTTTCCCATTTGCAAAAGATCCATCCCTGTCTCCTTCTATCCATCTTTTATTATGCTCTTTGTACTTTGCTTTACTAAAATGAGAGTTACATACAGTATCTAAGTTCATGTATCTGGTTTATTTCACTCAACAGTACATTTTCCAGGTGCATCCATTTTCCTCAAAAAGAGAAAGTAAAAACTCATGGCACTTTGACCCTCTACCTATTTTCAAACTTCATACTTACTGTCCTACTCTACAAAAAGTACAGACCCAGAAATACAAGTTTTTAAAATGTCAGCATGAATCAATTTTGTCTTAAGATCCCTATGTTTATTTTACCTGAATAGGAACAAAAAGTTTAATATAACTAAAAATTTACATGGAAGCTGTGGTTTTAAGATTTTACTTTTTCCACTCCTATTATTCTAAGCAAATATCTAAGAAATTCTAAGACTGGAATTTCTTACATAGATTCATTATAAAAAGTGACCTTTTCCAACCACCCCTTGTGTGTCGTCATCAAATTTTTATAGTACCAAGAAATTTCACTTCATATTTTATTTCTTGGTAACACAACTAAGACTGTTGCTGATGAAGTTTTCATTTTCCTTTGCTTTCTGGTAAGAGTGGGAAAACAGTCTTCACTTGGAAACTTTTTAATATGCTTTAAAAATACACATAACTGTATATTCTGGCAATTGTTGCGTGATATAAAAACTTTGTAGTGCTGGTAACTGGGATCAGATTGGATAACATTATATTAGTGTGGTAAATGATTATATATTTCAAAAAGTTTTGCACTCTAAAAATAAGTACATATTGTAAAATATTCACTTAGCATGGTGCAGAGAATAAATAGGAGCAATTTTTTTAAAACTCTCAACTATCTGTCTATCTATCCATCTATCCCTAAAAGTAAGTGGCATAATGCCTCCATGCCTCCAGATTCTACTATGAATGCTCCTGCATTAGTCAGCTTTGTATGACTATAACAAAATACCTGAGACCATTAACTCACAAGGAGAAAAGGTTGTTTGGGTTATATTTGTGGATGCTCCTGTCTAAGATCAGATAGCACCATTTCTTTGGGCCTTTGGTGGGGTCACTGGATGGCAGAGGTGGGGAGCACATGTCAGAACAAGCTGCTCATGTCACAAGCCAGAGACTGAGAGACCAGGGTCCCAGTGACCTTTCCAAGGGCACACCGTGGGATATTCTGCACAATCCCAGCAGGACCCACCTCTTAAAGGTCACACACCATGTCTGAATAGTGATGGCCTTAAATCTTTAACATGTGAACTTACAGGGCACACTCATCCAAACCATAGCAGCTCATTCACTAGGAACAACTGAGGTGGTATTTTAGGCCTACAAAACAAAGGAAGGTGGCAGACTATTCTCCTCCTTCAGAGAAAAACCACCTGAATTCTCATCCTCAGGATTCTCAGAAATAAAGAGAAACTTCCACCCTATCATGGCTTGTATCTAAATGTCTCCTCAAAGGCTCATGAGATCATAGGTGGGCTTTTCAGAGGTGGCTGGATCTAGGGTGTGTGATGCTGGGATTAAGGATGTGAAGGTGAGCCTGAATCAGGGTGCAATGCTAGGATTAAGGGTGTCTCACCCTAGGTGTGAGTGCTACTCGCCCTAAAGGTGGATAGCCTGGATAGGACATAAGGAACAGAAAGAGGGTTGCAGCTTGTCACTTGTCAGTTGTGGCTTGCTGCCTGGCCCTCTGCCTGCCATGAACTTTTCCTCCTCTGCGATGCCCCTCTACCAGGCCACCTTCCCTTGGAGCCAATCAATTCCACTACGATCTGAAACTTCTACAAATTGCAGCCAAATACTTTCTCCAGCAAGGAGAAAAGTAACTAAGGCACACCTTCTCTTGCAGCAGATTTCAGTGACTATTAACTGAAACACAATAATGAAACACAATAATTGCTGCTGCAAATTTAAAAAATAATTGTCATTTAATTCTATTGACTATAACCAAAAAGCAACAACACTCTGAAAATTTTCAGGTGGAAAGAATATTTTGAGAGTATATTTACTAAAAATACTACTTTCAAGTCAGATGATTTTTTTTTAATTGACAACAAAAGAACAATGTGAAAACAGCAGCTCTTTGTTTCAAACTATAACAAATGGGTCTCAGGAAATAATCACATTATTTTAATATAACCAAAATTCTAAAAAAAAGTGAAAATTGGGTAATAGAAGTTGTGCCACCCAAAAAATGCAAAACTACAAAACTTAAAATAGCATGTGACAGTTTTTGATATTTAAATGACCAAAATTCTCTCATAAAGAGATAGCAATAAAAGTATAATGGCACTGGATGAGCCCTGTTTCAGTGCATTGTTAAATTAAATGTACTTTGAGCTCATCTAGTTCCATGTATTTGCAACATCAAGCCATCAATATCTAAGGGTTTTATGAGTTCTTTAAAATGCAAACATTTTGTTTTCTTTTTTGGTAACACAATTAATGCTTAGAAACTTTCTTCATTATGAACCAGAACATAACTTTCTTTTAGCAAAAGATTTCTAATTAAACCAATTACATTTAGCATTCGAAAATCCTGAATGTCTTTTCTGTATGTTCTAAATTGGTACTGGTCTACTCTCATCTCTGTGGGAAAACTCTGAGAGAAAGGAGTTCCCGAAATCATAAAATATCTACCTTTAACTCACAAGGTGTTTGGAACATGAACATTACTAAAAATGAGAATTCTTCAAGGAAAGCAGAGACAATTTAGAATTTTTGGGAAAGACTCAGCTCTAATGCATGCCAAGAGCCAGCAGAGGGAGTAAAATCCCCAAAATACAGGCTAACAGGAGAAAAACGCTGAACGAAGGTACAGCCGGCACCAACCTGAGAGCAAAGGCTCATCAGTCACTCAATCAAAAAAGAGCTTATAATTTAAAAAAAAAAAGAGCTTATAATCAGATTTTCTGGGCCTTGGTCCAAGAAGTTAAAATGAATTGGAATTCTACCTCATCCATCTTGTGAAAAATTTATCTCCTTCTATCTATGTTCTAGAGAGCATAACAGGGTATTTCTTCATCAATGCTTAGTACTTTGAAAAAATTACCTTCTTTTTCATACTCCATTGGATAACAAAGAAAAGAGACTGCCCCACTAAAAGACAACTACACACTTTTATTAAACAAGAATTATTAAATGCACAAGTTCTTAAGTTTAGCTGTGTGGCTGGCTAAAAGAATCGTGATTCCTGTTGTCAATGACCTTTGAGTCAGGTACTTGTTCTTGTGCATGACAGGGAAAGATGTCTAACACGATCTGCAGGAATTAGTCACTGAAGGAGCAAAGAGGAGGGAGGTTTCTGAATGCAATGAAGAAATAGGCTAGGAAAAACTGTCTACAATAAGCTAAAAAGCTGTTCACAGTGTTTCATTTAAAGACGTTTCATTTTATACACGGGGATAGAGCATTATCTCGAAGAAAGGAAATTCTGTCCTTAGGAAACACACTTTCAGGTCACAGAACGATCACGGCATCTGATTAAATTACTGCCTTTCGACCTCTCAGGGACGCCGACTACTGCCCGATAGGTGTTTGTTGGCTGACTGTTCCACGCACTCAGACACTGAAGGCCCTGTGAACTTCATCATCACTGATTCCATTAAGATGCAAGGCCTCAAGGTTTTTGCATAAAGTTCGAATTATCCAAATTTCAATTATGCACACTGTATAGGAAATGACCTCATGGGCCTTTTCATAGGAAATTTGTTCATCAAAAACCCTGGCTTCTTATGAATTTTGCTTATCAACCCTTAGAAGTTGGTGAAAGAATTTTTTAAGTGTTAAAAAGAGAAAGAGTTTTGCTAGAAAATCTTCAACTGTGCAGTTAACACTGAATTTGATAAACAGTACATTCCCAGCAACAGTCACCAAAATTCCAAGTTAAATCTGTGCCCTTGGAACAATGCCAAAAAGCCACAGCATATTTGCACTTTGAACAAATTGCAAATTTTTAACTCTGATTTTTTTTCTGCCAAAACAAAGGCTTAAAATATGTGGTTCCATCTTCTCTGAAAACTTTACAATAGTAATTTTAGATGCAAAGAAAAATGCTTTTAAAATGAATAAAATGGTAGATTAATCTGATTTGCTATTTTAGCATGCATACCACCTGAACTATCTCCGGAGGCCCTATGTAAAGACAAATAACCTGAAATAGTCACTACCATAGTCTTTGAAGTCGAACAATTGTATTCAACTTTTTTTCCTACTTGACCTATGTTCTTAACCATTCAGCCTCAGTTTCTTTACCTGTCAGATGAGATAGAAAAGCCTCACAGGGGTTTGCTGCAATGAGATAATATCTGAACACTGCTTAGTTAATTTCTACCACACACTAAGTAGCAACGAATGAATCTCCTGCACTGATAACCCATTAGACATTTGCATCCACCAGGTTTAAGACACTAATCATGATATTTGCAAAATTTTAAAAAGACATTTCTAGATTTCACTCATAATCTGAAATGCACTAATTTTGTACATCATTTCTATGTGTATATATATATATATACTAAGAACTTAAATATTTTCTGCCAAATATGCCAGCCCTCACCCCAAATAATTTTTCATTAAGACCCTGCTAAAAAGATATTCCTATTAAATTGCTCAGTATGGAAGAAGTTCTAGAAAAGGTAAGTAGGACTTGTTCATAACCTAGTGCCATTGGTTAACTGAAAAAGTTCCTCCTAACATTCTAGAATATACTGCACATTTTATTATTGTAGAGAGTGCCTGATAATAAACATCATCTTTTCTTATTTTTTATTATAAAAATACCATGATTCTTTTGGTGGAAATAAATAAGCATGCAAAGGTGCACTTACTAATACAGTATTTTCTGGAGGAATGCAGATTAGCATAGATAAAACCTAGGCTAAAATGGCTGTACATTTATGAATACAAAAAAACAAGTAGAGAAGATAGAAGAGTCCTGGATAAAACCAAGGCAGAAATTTATTACTATGTTTTATATTTTTTGTGTTTTAAAAATAATATATTTTAGTTACAGTATATTTTTATTTGAGTTGAAATTTACTTTTAAATACAAAATACTGATACATCAAAACATAAAAATACCATATGATATTTTGATATATATATACATTGTGTAATGTTTTAGTCAGGTTAAACATATCTCACTTGCTAAACACTTATAATTTCTTTATGGTGAAAACATTGAAACTTCTTTTCTCTGGTTTTGAAACACACAGTACATCATCAATACCTACATTCATCCTAGTATGAATAGCAACCCAGAACTTCTTAACCCTGTCTGAGTATACATGAGTATTACCCTGTTCAACGTCATGTTTTTTAAATAGTAAAATACGAATTTGGATTTCAGTTTTAATGGTGAAATGAGGAATAGTTCCTTCTCCCTGTTGTCACTATTCCACAAAGGAACACAGAAGAGCTGTAGATACTTTACACATAAACAACTTATTCTGTAGTAATCTGAATGCTATGTTTTGAAATGTGCTTAATATTATTGTTTTCATTAAATTATGTCAAATACATTATAACTGTGTGTTAAGCATTTATCCACCATAAATTCCCTTGGAGATTTTAAATAGCAAGCTACTAATTACCTCCCTTGCCAGAAGTTCATAAGACATGAAGTATTTACCATTAAGTAGCTTTTTTATTTCACCTGAGGGAATGCAGAACTGTTTCCCAGTGGTAATTTCAGTAACCTCAGCATTAAAAAACTGACGAATAAGATACTGTAGAGATAAGTTAGAATCCTATGCTGCCAAGTTTGTTTGGTTAAACAGCCCAGCTTGTCCCAAGAATGATGTGATTAAATGTTCATCCTCTTTTACAGGAGGAGATTTTATGCCAGAGGGTATAAGGGGATCCAAATGACAAATAAAGGACTTGGTGAATTGTTACAGGGAATTTGTCCTGTAGACTCTTTCCTTCTTAGAATGATATTTTCAGGACTGTGTTGTATCCTTAACAAAATTTCTTCCAAAAAACTACCTAACTCCCTATATTAACAGACATCTCTGCCTTTCAAGATATATGATTCTTCTCTCCCATTTAACAGATACATATAAACCTTTGCTTACATAAGACACCAATATTTTCATGAATAAAAACAAAATGAATCTAATATTGGTGGCAGGCATATAAAAGAGAGTGTTTCCTCTTTCAAAGAGCCAATTTACATTCATAAATTCTTTGTATTTTTTTTGTCTCAGCTTCACTGATTTCTGTTCTAATCTTTGTAATTTTCTTCATTGTACTTGCTTTGGAATGTAAACTGCAAATGTACAAAAAAATTAATAAAAGAGAGAGAGGGAGAGACAGGAAAAGGGATGAAAAGGGAATTAAGATGTCTTCTGTATATGTACTTGTAGAAGACCAAGTGGAGTGCTCTCCTTTAATGCAGAACTATTACCTCTGCACTATTTAAACTGGGCCCTGTCTCCATGCACAGATATGCAGAGCTGGCTATCCTATCTCCTTCTCCCTTCAGTTGGCTCTAAGCAATGCAAATAAGGCTAGCTAAGGTACTGATAAGTATTCTTTAAGACCCACTGACAATTTCCTGTTTCCTCGCATTGTGTTCCCTGTAGAATGGTTGAATGCAGCGGGATGGCAGAGCCAGTTAACTCCAGGAATGTCAACTGGGTACAAGCCTCAAAATAAAAGGCCAGGCCGGGGATTTGGCTCAGTGGCCTAAGTACTTGCCTGGCAAGCGCAAGGGCATGAGTTCAATCCCCGGTGCCGCAAAATAAATAAATAAATAAATAAATAAATGGCCATGACTTCCCAAGGTACATAAATTTACACATCAGAAACTGAAGCAACAGCCTCCTAAATTCATTCATATGCTATCCCAATCAAGTTATGCAGACTAGTCCTTCTGCATAGCTTTCTCCCTGCATACTGCAGAGGTGCTTGCTCTCTGCCTAGCTAGCTCAGCTCACCTTGCTCACATAATTTCTGCCATCCTCACTGTCAGTCATCCTTGAACCACTCCTTTCTTCATGAAATAATAAATTCTGGGTGAGGCCTTGGATCAGGGCTTTTGTCTGTATTTCCTCTCTTGGAACAGACTTAGGAACTCTTGGCTGCCCATAACTTTAAATATGTCTTAGTGTCTTTACCCTCATCATGAGTTGCATTGGAGGTGGCAGATTGGAATTCCAATAACATTTCTATGGAATTACAAATATGACTTTTTGGATTGTGAGGTGAACTGTAAAAGGGATTACAATATTTGGATTAAAATATTCAATATTTGGATTATAATATGTACTAACTTCCACAAGAAACGTAAACATTATGTACTGCACATAGGGACTAATAAACTAAAATAGAAAACAGATGTGTAAAAAAAGTGTTTCATGTGATTTGTAAATAAAACTACAGTGATTCTAAGTAATTTTGAGGGTGTTGCTACATGTTTATTCAATACTTAACAGGACTATTTCATTTAAATCTCTCAAAAATCCTGAAAGAAGGCATAACTGAAATTCGAATTTTAGAGATAAAGGAATTGAGGCATAGAAGTGAAAAAGATATCCTTTTCAATAAAATAAAATAAGCATTTATAACTCTATTATTATATAAAAATTACTGTAAGTCAGAAACTTCCTGTCAAATTGGTGGAATGGACCAGATTTACTCTTCCAGTTGAAAAAAACATGGACAAAATATTTGACACAAAGCTTTTAAGACTGGACATTAGGTGACAGGAATAACAAGTCCTGCGAGATGTAAAATAGTGTCAACCCAAAGACTGTTCCAGTTCTAATGCCTTGAATGATTTTCTGGTGAATATACAGTGAGCAGAAAATCAGGAAGTGAGCACAGCAGACTTGCAGAGTTGAAGAGACAGAGCTCAAAGTCTGAAAATACCAAAGTGCACATAGGATAGAACCAAAGAAAAGAGAGTAGCACCAAGCAAAATAATTTCATGCCTACACATAAGGCTCTTCCTTGAATAATCAGCAGAATATTCATCAGTGTTATGCATAAAAGGAAACTAGCTGAGATCCAGGAAAAATATACCATAAAGGATTAGAAGTATTCATGCCTGTTTCTACCAGTCAGAGAGGAAAATCTCAGGAATCATGGGACACACGGTACAAAAACCTGAAGAGGTTCCCCTTAGTGAGAAATAATAGTAATAAACCCTACAGAGTATTGTCCTAGCCATGCTTAACAAGAACTAAAAGGATAAAACTATTTCGATATATCCCTAAATAAATTGGAAGAATTTTTGGCAGTACTCAAACTGTCAACTTTGCTAGATTATGAGACTTGTAGAGATCAGGGGATCAGTGGATCTATCCATTGATGAGTTCATGTGCTGAACATGTGCTGTTAGGAGGTGCAAGCTGGTTGGAGAGAAGTACAAGTGTGACTTTGGAGCGTGTATCGCTTGCTCTGCCTCTTCCACTATGGTTTCCTGGATGCCATGAGGGAAGCAGCTTTCTTCATCCATCACCTTCTGCCATGATGGTGCTTCCTAGGAGCCAGCTGACAATGGAGTAAAACCTCTTAAACCATGAGCTAAATTAAAACTCTTCTCCTTTAAGTTTTGGATGTCATGTATTTCATTCCAGTAATGGAAAAGCTGCTCAATACAGATACTTATAAGAATAGAAAAAAACAAAACTCTCTACTAAATAAGGCAAAATTTATGTTGTTTGGAATATAATAAAAAGTTGTGTTGGGTGAGGTGGTACACACCTACAATTCCAGCACTCGGGCAGCTGGGGCAGAAGGGTCACAGGTTTGAGCTCTATTTAGTGACTTAAAGAGATCCTGTATCAAAAAACATAAACAAAACTAAGAACGTAGCTCAGTGCAAAGGCCCTGAGTTCAATCTTCGGTATAAATAAGTAAATATCATTTAATTAATTTCAAAGTTACCAAGCATGCAAGAAGCAGATAAATATGATACTAAGTAAGGAAGCAAATGAATTAAATCAGGCTGGAAACTGAAAGAATGTAGAATTAACTGAAAAAATAAAACACATTTAAATGGTTACACGACTACATCCTAAAGATTAAAAAATGCAGAAAGATATTTTAAAAAAGAACCAAATGAACGCTCTAGAGATGGAAACTATACTGTGTCAGATGAAAACTATTTTCACTGAAGTTACCAATTGATTAGATGTTGCAGAGGGAAAAAAAAATTAGTGGACTTGAAAATACAGCAGCAGAAACGCCAATGTCAAACACAGAAAAGAATTTAAAACTTTACAACAAAAAGTAGGCATTGTCAATACATGAAACCATTTCAGGCAGTCTAAAATACATATATATAAAGCTCCCAAGAGTTGAGAAATAGTTAAAGAAATAAAGACCACAAAGTTTCCAAACTTTGATGGAAACATAAAACCACAGATCCAATAAGGTCAACAAACATTAAATACAATAAACAAAACCACTTCGAGAACTGTGGCACATTATAATCAAATTGCTTCAAGAATCATGAGGGAAGAATCAATCGTAAAAGCAGGTAAAGGGGAAAAACACACATTTTAAATACAGTGAAATAAAGATAACCATAAATCACACTCACAAGCTAAAACATCATATCATTTCTCTTATATGAGAAACCCAGAGTAAAAATAAAGAGCAAAATAAAAGATGATGGGAAGTAGGAAGATAAAGCATTGTCAAAGAGAAAAGTCATCAAGAGATGCGAGGAGGGAGAGAAGCTAGAATTAGGGATGTAAAAAAATAAGAATTGGGATGTATCATGTACATGCATCAACTCTACACAAGGAATGTGAACATAATCCACTGCAAATACATACCAAAAAAAAAAAAAAGAAAGGAAAAGGATCATGGGATGGGTTAAGGGGAGGAAAAGAGGAGAGACAAACTGAGATGTGTTATGTATATGCACCAACTTCCTACAAGAATGTAAACTTTGTATACTAGACACAAGTACTAACAAACTACAATTTAAAAAAGGAAGGAATGGTAGCACACTTAATGTCAGAAATATTTTAACCAAGAAGATAGTAGTGCAGTATCTTTAAAGTACCAAAAGGAAAAAAAAAATGTCAACTTGAATTCCATACGTAACCAAAATATCTTTCAAAAATGAAACTTACTTCTTTAGACATATAAAAGGTAAAAGTATTCATCACCAGAAGATTAATACTTGAAAAAATGTTTAAAAAATTCCTTTGTGCCTAAGGAAAATAACACCAAATAGAAATGATGAATTTAAACAAAGAAATGAAAAGTGCCAGAGAGGGTAATTAGAAAAGCATAAGCAGTTATTATTTACATTTTTTATAGATAATTGAAGGATTAAACAATGCTTATAAAGTTCAATGTAGGGATAATAATTAAAGTAACAATAAAATCAACAACAGGAAGATAAAATGGAAGTATACATGCTATAATAACATGATATAGATAACATGCTATAATATCACTTTAAGATATGATACATTAAAGATGAATACTATAACCACTAATGTAACAACTAAAAACAAGAAAAGTTACAGATAATAAGATAACAAAAAGATACAATAAAATAATTTTTTAAAAAATAATCAATTAATCCAAAATAAATTACAGATGGAAAAAACAAAAATAGAACAAATTGGAAAAGTGGGAAATAAATAGCAAAATGATAGACTTGAACTTAGCCATGTCAATAACCACACTAAATGTAAATGGCTTAAACACTACAATTCAAATGTAGAGATAAACAGATAGGATAAAAATGCAAGACTTAACTATGTACTGCCTTTGAATATTTAACATATACATATAATGACACAAGAAGGTTAAAAGTGAAATGACCAAGTGAAAGGGTACATATTTTCTAACCTATACCATCTTACCACTAATCACAATAAAATTTGAGACAAAAATAAGATTTCAAAGTAAAGAATGTCACTAAACATGGTCATTTCTTAATAATGAAATTCAATATATTAAGAAGATATACCAATTCTAAATATTTATGAACCAAAAAAAACACAAAAACTTAAAGTGAAGCAGAAACTAACAGAATGGAAAGAGAAAAAACAAATCTAATATTAGAAAGTAGAAAGTTTTAGTGAACTCTTCCTAATAATTTTTTATTTTTTTTTTTAATTTTTCTTTTGGAGACATCTTGCTATGACATTCAGGCAGGGTGTGAACTTGCTATGGAACCTAGGCTGGCCTCAAACTTACAGCAATCCTCCTGTCGCAGCCTCCTGAGTGCCACAATTAGAGGTGCACACCACAATGCCTGACAACTTTTCTCAACGAACGATAGAAAAAATAGATGCAAAATCATTAAGGACACACAAGGGATACACATGATCAATAAACTCATTACATTTATATGAAACACGTGCACAAAATCAAGACCAGAATATATATTCTTTTCAAGTTCATACGGAATATTCATCTACAAATGAAATACTATTGTCTAGATTTTATAATCAAAAGCCAGTTTCAACAAATTTAAAAGGAGTCAAGTTATACCAGTCATATTTTATGATCTCAATAGAATAAATCAGAACTCACATACAAAGACACATATGGAAAAATTTTCCAATACTTGAAAAATAAGTAAAACACTTCTTAACCTGTGAATCAAAGAACAAATCAAAAGGAAAATTTGTAATTTTTTTCACCTTCATCATACAAATTTAAGGGCTGAAATGCAGTTTTGATACATGTATACATAAAAAAGTGATAACTATATTCAAGCAAATTATCATCTATCACTTGACAACTTCTTTTTTAAAAAATTGTTCAAAACAATGAATAACACAGCATATAAAAATCTAAGAATCAAGATCAAAGCACTACTTAAGGGTAATTTTACACCACTTAGCGCCTATATTAGAAGAGTGGTCACAAGTCAAATACCTGTTTCCACCTGAGAAAATTCAGAAAAGAGAAACAAAAGAAACCCAAAGTAACTTGAAAAAAAAGCAATAATGAATATCAGAATAGAAATCAATGAAATAGAAAACAGAAAAACAATAGAGAAAATCAATGAAATAAAAATATGAATATTTAATAAAATCCATCACATTAACTTCTAAGTGGAACTAATAATGGGCATAAAGAGACAAGACATTACCTCTCAATATGAAGAATGCAGGTCGTGACATTATTACAAAATAAAGATACATTCAAAGGATGATAAAAGACTAATAATCACTAAATAGGCTATTAATTAATCACTAAATATTTGAGAAGTTAGATAAACAAATTCCTTGAAAAACACAAATTATCAAATTCAAGAAAAATCAGGTAGCATGAATAGCACTACGTGTATTAAAGAATTTAGATTTATAATTAAGAATCTCTCCAGCACTAGGCTCAGATGAAGCTGTTTAGTGCTACCAAACACTTAAGGAAAAGAAAAAAGATAAATCTATGTAACCTTTCAGAAAATTGAATAAAAAGTCACTCTTCTTAACTTTTTGTTTGAAGTGAGTTATATGCTGATACACATTTTTTTGTTTTTTGTTTTTTTCTGATATACATTTTAAAAACCCAAAAATTGTAGAACAATATTCTTCCAACAGAATCCAGCAGTATATTAAAAGTATGACACATGTGGAACAAGTAGGACTTTACCTAGTAATGCAAAATTGGTTTATCATCCAGAATTCAATTAATAAAAGATGGTATATTACAGAGTAAGTGACACAAACTATATGCCATCTCAAGAGAAGTAGACATTTTTTTAACTCTTCAGTCGGGCCCGGTGGCACACGCCTGTAATCCCAGCACTCGGGAAGCTGAGACAGGTTTGTTGTGAGTTCAAGACCAGCCTGGACTACAAAGTGAACTCAAGGCCAACCTGAATAGCACAGTGAGACCCTGTCTCAAAAAGACAAGGGCTGGGAATTTAGCTCAGCAGCCTAAGCGCCTGCCTGGCAAGCGCAAGGTTGTGACTTTGATCCCTAGTGCTGCAAAAAAAGAAGTTTTTTTAACTCTTCATGAGTGAGATGGAAATAGGAGCAAGTTTTAGATATATCTGGAGGTGGTGCTATCATACAATAATGTTACTAAGTTATTTAGTGGTTGACATATTTAGTGAAGTAGTGTGGTCATTAAGTGCTTAGTGATTAACACTATTTAGTGAAGTGCTTATTCATTCAGTAATGTCCCTAAGTGTTTAT
>RJWT010029949.1:0-14776 GCA_004365215.1 Cuniculus paca | reverse complement strand
ATGATGGTCATCATGAACACCTAAAATGGCTTTGCTTCCCTACAACTTTCAGTCACAATTTTCAGTAAATATATTAACAAGTAATTTATATTACAGGATGAGTTAAAAGCAATTTCATGCTAAATCATTAGGAAATTCACATAATATAAATGTCTCAGTATCTAACCATCATAATTAAAACACTTCAGAGTAGGATATGAGAAACTTAAATTAGAGCAAAAGTAGCATTTCTATTGCTAATTTTTATTCACCAAATAAAAGCTTTTATCAGTTTATAGTAGTTATTTTTAAATTAGAAATTTGTACATAGACCTGTAATAATGATTTCCCATAAAAAATTCTTTGGATTTTTCAGCAATATATTTTTATGGCTACTACAATCTGATAAATTAGATTCCTGAAAGCTACTGCATGAAAAATGTATCTTAAGACAGGTTTTGAT
The DNA here is from genome assembly GCA_004365215.1 of Cuniculus paca. Lineage (NCBI taxonomy): Eukaryota > Metazoa > Chordata > Mammalia > Rodentia > Cuniculidae > Cuniculus > Cuniculus paca. The sequence continues at coordinate 14,334 of RJWT010029949.1, read as the reverse complement.
CAAGATTTCTTACCACATATACAAACATGAAAGATATAAGCATTCATTATAAAAGAAAAATTAAAGTAAAACTTAAGTAAAAATAGTGACAAACTTAAGACCTGAGTCCACAGAAATGATCACAAAATTGGAGGTGGGAAGGTTGACAGATCTAATAAGCAACAGTGAAGTAAAAATTTAAAAACAGAAAAAGCGAAAACCAGAAATGCCAATATTGTCTAGGTAAAAAATCCCCAAATTGGTAGCAATTAAATGTCCCATGCCTCTGCTGCTTTCCACCACTCTCATAAACTCCACTGGGCTACTTTGGAATGATTGACATTTCTAGCAGCTCCACACTGCTCCTTCTACTCTTGGCACTCATAGAAAGCATAGTTATTTTAACCCTCTAATTTTGTCCTAAGAATCCATATGCAATGAAGGGAAAAACAAAAATTTGATATGAAAATACTAAAAGCTCCAAATCACATAGTGCAAGCTACTGATTTAGGTCATATTAATGGAAATTGCTTATATGACTCCTTAAAATATAGTCTAGTTCCTTCTTAAAATATAGTCCATTTCACAATGCCTGTTTTTAGATAAGAATCCACTGATGTGAAAAAAATTTTCTCATTTTGTTTAAAAAAAAGTCTGTATTATCTGTTCTATTAGGATACTAATATGCTCTGTAGAACTTCTTATAGAGAAACTATTTTTGAAATTTATTTTTTCCAATATCTTGCTATGTTAAACAATGGTTTAATAAGATTTATACAATGTTTTATGTACATTTCTGATTATTTTTCTGAAAAAGAATTCCTGCAAGGTAATATACTAGATCAGCATTTCTAAAATATTATGAATTTTTGAAAACTTAGTCATTCATGAGGACTTTAAAAGTAGAACTTTTGAAAAGTTAAATACATTTCTCTAATGTGCCATTTGAGACACTAAGCTAAATTATAGATTTGAAAAAAAGTGAATTTTTGCAGACACGTGCACACATATACACATACACAAAGTTATGTGAAGTTTGATAACACCTAAATTCCCCCAAATGTGCTTTAAAAGCTGCCAAAACATCCAGGAAATATTAAAATATTATCTTTTGCATATTATATATCCAAAAAACCTCAAGGGAAATAATGACATTACAGAGAAAATTAGAGCTGGCAGAATTATAGAAATTTTCAAGAGCACATTTTCATTAAAATTTTAAAAATTCATGTATTTGGTACCACTAAAACAAGGCAAATATTGTCAGAAACTTTGACATCAAAAGAATCAAGATGGCTAGAAAGAAATGCAAAACATAACCACAAATTTTTGTTTATTTTTAATATGTTTTTAAAATCAATTGAATGCTTAAAGCAGAAAGTACTCACAAAAATCATGAGGTTGATACTATAAGTAGAAATAACGTATGTGACAACAATAGTACAAAGGATAGAAAAAATGTAAATGAAATTAACTTGGTATAAGGTTCATTAAAATTGAAGTCTCATAATATTAATTCCAGGTGGATTATGATGAATTAAAGACAAATGTGCTCTCTGGAATAATCAATAAAATATAATCCAAGGTATTATAACTAAAATACCACTAGAGAAGATAAAATTAGTATGTTAAAATAGTCTCTTAACCTTACTAATGACAAGGACAGATAAAACAAAGAAAAGTGAGGCCTGTCAGAAAACACTTCACAAAATGGTCAACACAAACTCAAACATATCAAAGTATATAACAAATGAAAGTAAATTAAAAATTTGAATTAAAAAAGATTAGAGTCTAGGAAAAATAAGCACTATCCAACAATATGCTGTTCATAAAGTGGCACTTTAAGATGTAAACCTATATAAATGTCAGTATTCATAAGTGCCATTAAGAGGTGTGATTAGTGACTACCGGAATCTTGTTGCTGAGTATTACCCAGTGGAAAAATCAGGCTTGTGGAAGCACCTTAGTGGGTCTTCATTCACCTTGCTCACCTGTTCCGGCTTTGTGCTACTTCTAGCTCTTCCCCAAAGTCAAAATGCCCAAGAAAGACAAACATTTTAAAATTACTCTGGAAAAGTAAATAAATAAATAAAATGATTCAGGACATCAAGACAGCGCAACTAAACACAGGAAGCAGGACTTCCAGCACTGCTTCAGAAACCGACAAGAATGCCCACATGGGTTTTCAAAGCAAGAGGGAGTGTTTGGAGCAGGAGTTAATGACAAACTGCCTTTTATTTTCTTTTTAAAAAATTTAAACATTTACCATATTTTCAATCACACTCAAGGCATAGTTTTCTCACATGGATCACTGCAAGCCAACAAAGTCATTTCTATTATGGTTATTTAGCAATGTAACCAGCTTTCAAAAATTGAAATTCAGCAGTGAGATTTTCTTCTTGTAGAGATAAGCAGCTTCTGCAGACTTCCTGGTGCATAACCAACACTGGCTCATCTCCTTAACCCATTTGAATAGATAGAATATGCAGATACTGACACCAGGAATTTGGGGCACAGTTTCCCTTCCTTGGGGAACTGAGGAAGTGGAATGAGTGGGAACAATAAAATAAGCCTTGGGATGAGCCCTGTCTTACTGTATTTCCTGCCTCCTTGCTATAAAAAACCCTTACCAACCTGCACATGGAGAGATGGTGATCTGAGGCAAATGAGACCCCTCCATCTCCACAGAGACAACTTTGAACAAATTCTTTTTCTTTTTCACCAATATGAAAGGCATCCTTTGATTTGGCCAGTAGCAAACAAATATGAGTGGATGGACCCAAGTGGCAGGTAACAGTAGCACTAGTGTTAGCAATAGTAATAGCTAAAACTTACAGAATGCTTACCATGCACTCTAAGCTGTTAACCTCAGCTTGCAAAGATGATCCTATTTTAAAATTGAATGAAGTTTCGATGTAGTAGCAATTATATCATTCCCAGTTCATAGATAATTTTAAGGACTCAAAGGACAAGGTGACTTGTTTAAAGTCACACATTTAGTAACTGAAATCAAGTAGTCTAACTCCAAAGCACTTCACAGTCTTCTAGTTGTCTATTCACTTTTCAGTAAATTTTATGGAATTCAAACTTGATCATGTTACTGTTCTACCTGAACCGTTTCCTGGCTTTCTTTTGTCTTGGTCTTGATGAGCACACACTGTTGTGAGACTTGCTTTCTTTCCTTCTCTTACCTATACTACAGTGACTCTCATCTTTCAAGTTTTAAACACACCTCGCTCTGTTCACTTGCTTTTCCATCAAACTAAAGCTATTTGATCATCCTCTCACATTGCCTTTGGATCAGGCCTACTCTATTAAATTATTCTTATGACAAGTACTCCATAAACTCAAGCATCCGTGTTCTGCCAAACTCAAAATTCTGATCTGAGTGTGTAGGGTCTCTGTTTAAATCAGACAAGTAAATAAATGAACAATCTTCTACCCCTTAGCCACGGTTGTCCAGAACAACAACAAAAAACGTTGATCAGGACTAGCATCAGTGACCCTGCATAACATTTCTAGCTCCAAAGCCTCTTCACTCCTCTCTTCTCCCCTCACCTCTTCACTCTTCCCACCTCTCCCTCCCCCCGATTGGTCTAAGAGATGTAATATAGCCGTGAACTATGTGTTATAGGTTCTATTGTATTTTTAATTCTATCAAAATACTTATCTTAAATAATAATCTTCAAATATGATTAAAAATGAACTATAATTTATCGTCACTTTTTAAAAATTTTCTATCATGCATAAAGCAAATAAGGAAGGGTAAGTTTCATTTGGTTAACCTTTGATTTCTTACCATTGAGGTTCAGTGCTTATTTCCTTGAACCATCACATTTGGCCATAGCCAAAGTATGCTCAGAAATTAAGTAATGACATTTAATTTGATTTGCAACTGGTATCAACATTTGGTACACTGGAGAATATTACTTGTAATTATGAAAGGAGTAGGTATTATGAATGTTTTTATCTTCACAGCATTTGTCACTACTGGGCTCCCCTGATGATATTATCAACAAAAACAGAAATGTTTATGTTCTTGTGTGAATCTTGAGATTTTAGTAATAAAAAATTAGAACAAGGACTGGAGAAAAAAGCACATGATGAAAGCACATGTAGGGATTTACAGTGCAAACTAGTAAGTTTAATTAGGTAAGAGAAATAATGGTGATGTAAGGAAAAGTTGAGAAAGAAACAGAAATGCATGCACAAATAATGATATTTGAAAAAAAATGCCTTTTATGTAGAGGGCTGGTGAGCAGGTATGAGTAAAGAAGGATGTTAGGAAATTTTGAAGTACATTTTGCCGCAGGTCCCACTTTCCCGCTGGTAGTCATTCCAATATCACTGAAATACTGATTGCATTCCAACTGATTCCCACTGGACCCCATCCATCCAGTTCTAATTTTGTTATATCACATTTGGACAAAGCAAGCATCACAGAATGTTTTGAAAGAATTCACTTGGTTAATGTCACTTTTTAAAAATTGTGGTGGAAGCATCTTTGGAATGAATTTACATACTTCAAATAAAAACTGAAAAGTATACACTTGACATAAAATGTCTTGCAAATGTAGAAACTCTCTCCGTGTTGTATAACTAACTCTTCTCTCTCAAGGACCTCTCAATACTTGGAACTGTATTCTGTGGCTATTTAAATTTAAATGATGATTATATGCATTTCATTTGAATTTTCATTTTCTTTCCTTGGCCCATATTAAAAGACATGAAAGTTAACCATCTCAATGTCCCTGGTCTCCATTGTTTTATCATCTCTTTTAATTTTTCAGAAATTAAAATAACAAGAGCCCCTTAGAGACTCCCGGATCTAGGTTGGCAGGTGCATAAACGCTTCTCTAGAGTGACATTCTCTCTTGATGATGATATTACCACTATCATTTGAGCACCTGTTAGATATCTGGAAACATGATTTCAAATGATGAGTTCTGTGATGCTTTCTATAGCCCTATAGCCCTAAAGCTATAGGGTTTTCTATAGCTTTCTATAGCTTATCCCAGAGCCCCTCTCAGCATATAGACATCAGTGAGTGGGGTCATAAACTCATTCTTCTTTTAAATTGTCATTTACTTCCCTGCATAATTGAATGTCATGCATTTCATAAGTGCAAGAGAGCTTAGAAAATATTTTTGATCTGATCTTCCTCTGTGTTTTGTGTCCCTAAAACAATACCTGAGATAATTAATTTATTGAGAAAAAAAAGCTTGTTTTGGCTCATGTTTTAGAGGTTTCTGTTCATGATTAATCAGATCCACTGCTTCTAGGCTCCTAACAGGGACAACAGTGACAATGTTACAGAACAAATCGTGAAGGTAACCACTTACTTTATTACCAAGAAGCAAATGAGATAGAGAAAGAAGCTTAACTCTACAATCAGGGCACAACTCCAGTGACTTACAGACCCCTCTAGACCTCACATCCTAGTTTCCACTACCTCCCAGTAGCACCACCCTTGAGGGCAACACTTTTACATAGGGTACTTGGGTCAGTCAACAACCAGACCCTAGCACCCCCCAAAATAGGAAAGCAACTCCTGAAATATGGCATTATATCAGAATAAAAACTAGTACTATTCCACATTTCCCATTTATACTTTCTATAATTTATTTTTAGTTAAAATTGGTGCTATTTCAAAAATAATCAAATGTTATGCAATAGTATAACATTGCCTCAAATACAATTTCCAAATATGATCATAAAGAAATGTAACATAAGGAAATATTACTTTAACCTTATACTTTATTTCCTTATATTTTATAAATGTAAGAAAGTCATATTTTTTTACTCAGTACAACTAGCAGAGAGTAAAACATTTAGTAATTTAGCTTTTAGACAAAAAGTTTAATAACAAAATTGGTTCATTTACTTCCTATTCTCTCTGGTGTTAACCTTCAGTGGGAGATTTGCCATGCATTTAAATTTATCTAAAATTAATACAAAAATAGATTAACATTTCCTAACAATCATTTGCTTTGCATTTTTCTCCTTAGCCATTTTTTTAAACCATCTGCTGTATTTTCCTTATGCTCAAAACATGTCGTTGACAGTTACTAATAATGTAGATTAAATTTGTTTACGATGACAGGCAAAATAAAATAAAATAAAATAAATAAATAAAACAAAACAATATAATCCTGCATTTCTTTCCACTATTTAAGTGGCGGCTTTACAGAAACATGTCTGATTTGCAAGCATGTTAATTTAATACCATTTGTCAAGTCTTACTGAACTGAGATATAGACAGTATGTGAAAATGAATGTAATCATATAATTTGCAAGCATTGGTCTGCTTTCTAAAATTCAAAACTGTGTACACAGTCCAAAATAAATAAATTTATATTATTTCCATATTTTCAGAAGTCATTAGAGTTTTTCACTAAGATATAACATCATTACTAAATGAGAAAATCTAGGCTGAACATTACCAAAGGCAAAATTCATCAAAGAAATATCCAATTTTTCCATTTTGTGTGTATTTCTGATTTATCTTTCTTAGTGTACATGTAAGAAAAACATAAAACAACTACTTTTAAAGTTTAAAAGACTGTGATCAAGACCTGACACAAAGAACATTAGTTAAATTTTATAGGCCTATATTTGGGTTGTGAAGAACATGATGTATGTGAAAGGTAATTGTCCCTGAGACCCATGTATTTTGACCTGTGGAATTAGCCTTGCTTTCACAAACTTTCACTTGAATTGTGACTATCTCTGATGTTTCCATTTGTTTAACAAGAAAAAATATATGGCCACTTGTGAACCCATAGTCCTAGCTATGTGATTACTTCTTGGATGCTTTTAACTCAGAGATAATTTTAAATTTATGGAGACAAGAGCAATATAAGCAAATTAGGTTCAATTTACTACTGAACATAATGCACAAATTAAAAATTATTCCTCAGTATTCTTATCTATAAATGTCAAAATGTTTTCATTTTTCTATTTAGCATATTTAATTCATTTTCTCTCATACATATACGTATATAAAAGTATATACGTATATGTATACCTATGCATGTGCACATACATATACATATACGTATGCATATACATACACACACATTTTACCAGAACATGTGGAAGATTTGGTTTGGTCAATTCAATATTCAGCTAGCCATATCAGGAATAGGTAAATTAAAAGTTATATTCAGCAAAACAATTTCTAATATTTGAAAATTCTGTGTACTTAGACACTATGCTAATAGTTTTTATTCATAACTTATTTAATCCTCATATGTCTATCAGGTATTTAATATAATTAGCCCTTATTTTGTAGTTCAAACACAATGAAGGCATACAGAATCCTTTTCATAAGGGTCAAACTGGACGCCAGTGACTTCAGATCCTGAGCTGGACTTGCCACTTCAAAGGTACTATATGCATTTAATTCCCTTGGAAGTAGGAACAACTGGACTCTTACTTAGGACTTTGGAAAGATCTTTGCATTACTCTACTAGACTAAGCCTTTTTCTTTTAGTGATAACAAAGGGGAGAAGAGGCAAAAACTGCAGTAAGACCAAATATGCAAGCATATTGAAATTAAAGAATCACTGGGATTTTAGCTCTGATATGAAACCTTCCTTAGCCATTGTTTCATTTGTTTCCTGGGAAAATAATTTCTATCAACAGAGTTTTCAGAAAGGACATTAAGAACTACATGGCAATGGAATGATATTGTTAAAGAGTATAGACAAAACAAATTTAAATTAAAATTGCAAGCACTATGGAAATCAGTATGGAGATTCCTCAAAAACTAAAAAATTTCATGTGACCCAGCTATTTCCTTCCAAGGTATCTTCCCCAAAGAGTTAAAGGCATCATATTGCAGTGATTCATGCATACATATGTTTTTAGAAGCACAATTCATAATAGCTAAATCCAGGAAGCAGATGAATGGAAAAAGAAACTTGAGTCATTTGTAAGAAAATTAATGCACCTTGAGACCATAATGTTACATGAAATAAATCAAACACACAAGCTTAAATATTACATAGTTTCTCTTATATGAGAAAACTAAATATAAAAAGCAACATAAAAATAGATAATAGAAACGAGGGGGATAAGGGCTGGGGAGCTAGCTCAGCGGTCTAAGTGCCTGCCCGGCAAGTGCAAGGTCGTGGGTTCAATCCCCGGTGCCGGAAAAAAAAAAAGAAAAAGAAAAAAAAAGAAACTAGGGGGAGAGATCTTTGCCAAATATGAAGGGGAACAAGAGGGAGGAGGAAGAAGGGAAGGAAAGAGAATGAAAATAGGAATTCAGATGCTCTATGTTCATGCACTAACTTCATACCAGAAAGGTAAACATTAGGTACTACAAAACATACCAGTAAGAAAGATGTATAGGAATATGACAAAATACTACTGTCATAAAATGTAAACCAATTAAAACAACCAATTCCATGACAATGAACTAAATATTTAAAAAGAATAAAGTCAAATTACAGTTGTTTTGGACCAACTGACCCACAACAACTCATAGAATTTATGACTAAAAGATCCCTATTGATGAAATACTGAAGAATATATTTTTGAATGAAAGAAAAAGAAGACATAAGGAAGGAATAGCTTGCAAGTACACAAGAATTTTAAAACTGGAGGCAGACCTAAACCAGCTTAAAATATAGCACGAAGTTTTATCTTAAATAATTCATAACTTATCCCAGGTAGAAAAATTGCTTTACAGTATATCAACAGAGATATAAGTAGCTTTCTTCTCTCTCAGTGTTCTCATATGTGCTTCTACTGCAAAATCTAATATATGCTACAAGTACATCATTAAAATGTTTGAGTATTGAAATGAAAGTTCTTTTATAACTTACCTCAATTATCCCTAGCCATCACCACTTCTTCCATACTTTAAGATTTCACTGTTTTTTTTTCCATTGAGGTTTTTTAAATAACACCATCAGCTTGCTTTTAATCTTAACTTGATTTGCATATTAGGGGAACCACATGTTCTTACTTACTTCATTTATCTAGCTCCTTTAAATTTATCTCCAGGGCTACCTTCTCCTGGAAACTTTCCTATTTTAACTGCCCATTTGAAATTTTTTAAATAAAATCAGCAATCTTTTCTGGTGTCCTGAATACACTCTTTAAATTCATAAAATTTTATAAATTGTGTAAAACATATCCATTTAATGTCAGTATTTCCCCCTAGATGTTAATCTTTTTCTGTGATTGCTTTTACCTAAAATATAAGGTAAATTGTCCTTCTGCTAGCGATAACAAAAGTATTATAGTAATGCAACTGGAGTGTCCAGTTGTATATCAGCAACAACTCAATGACATGTCAATGCTTAACTAGCTAGTTAATAAAAGTACAAATGCACAAAATAAAAATGTATAATGTATGTGTATTACTAAGAGGTCTGACATAATTCTAATCAAATTTCTGAAGGCCTATCTACTGATTAGTTCATTAAATTTTTACAGTGAAGTATCTTCTTAACTGTAATTGTTTATTTTAAAGTAATTTAGAAAATGGATACATTCATCACATAAACCCCAGTTTATACCTTTGTTATTGTTTATATCTACATGCCCCCCAAAAGCCTCATACAATGCAAAACTCATGTAGTCCATCTTTAAGAGTTGCCAAAATCCACTTGGGGATTAACTCGGTGGCATGAGCACCTGCTTGGCAAGCAGGAGTGTTATGATTGATAGATTGTGTCAACTTGAGCAGTTTAAAAGTTTAACTGAGAGACTCAGTGGGGAGCTAGGGTTCTTACTTTGTAAATATCCTCATTCTGTGCAAAAGAGGGCAAGGAAAGTTTGTGAGTGTTACACCCACCCTGGAGGCTGGGCTGGTGGCCTGTGTACAATATAAGGGAAGAGAGGAGGCTTGTTTTTGCCTCTTTTTTCTCTGGCTGCTGACTTGAAGTGTTGCCCCAGTGACATGACACCCTGCCTTGGAGCCAGCTGATTGTGGACTGAAATTTCCAGAAACTGTAAGCTAAATAAACCTTTCCCTGCTTCTTTTTAGGCATCAGGTGTTTTGTCCCAGCAACGAGAGAAAAGTAACCAAGACATGAGTTCAGTTCTCAGTACAAAAAAAAAAAAAGTGTTGCCAAAATCCTAACCATTTTAGCATTACTGAAAAGTCAACGTCCAAATTCTTCTCTGAGATTTAAACCAAACTCTGAGCTATAATCCCCTGTAAAAATGAAAAGAAAGTTAAATGCTTCCAACATACCAAAGCACAAGATAAATATTCCTACTTTAAAGGTACAAATAGTGGGATAGAAAGAATGGAACCAAAGCAAGACCAAAATTCATCAGAGCAAATAATAAATCTCATAGTTTCATATACAGCATCCAAGGCCATCTGTAGCAAGATGTGAACTCCAAAGAGCTTGGGTGGTCCAATCCCTATGGCACTGACAGTGGTTGTAGCTCCTATGGCTTCTCTTTTGGTTTGCATTTTCTCACTCCTTGCATCTTTCCTCAGACAATCCATGTTTCTGGCTTCTCCAAAATTTTAGGCATCTACTGTACCCTTTCTTCGCATTCATAGCTTCATACAATGCCTTCTCAGGGAAACACTCCCTGGTCTCCAAGGCCTTCTTCTGAAATCTGGGCAGAATCCTTCTTGACCCCACAACTCTTGCACTTTGTGTGTACCTGAAACCAGTAACATTCTGATGATGCCAAGGTCTGTCACAGGTTATAGCAATAGCTAGGCTGCCTTTTCTCTTGGCTTTGGTGTTGAGTACCTGGATTGCTGAGCAGTGTGAACCCAATCCTGAGGAACAAATTCCCTAGGCCAATGCCATTCTGAACATGATACCCTGAGGATCTCTTCTGAAGTCAGTCTTTTACCTTTACAGTTTTGAGAAGAGCCCCAAGGCTCCATTCTTCATCTGTATTCACCACTTGTTAGGATTTTGCCACTTTTGCTTTCTATTTCTGAAGTATTGTTTTGTTGATTTCATTTTTGCTGAACTGTTAAAGGACAACTGGGATATCTTCTAAAAATGACAAATTTTACTAATATGATTAAAATCATGAAATTCAAAAGGTGTATATTTTATTGAATGAATAAAAAGATAGTGCATATTAAAGGTTTTCTGCTTGTCTAATAGTTTCCTCTATTTACTGTATTTTCTTCTACCAAAGCAGAATACAAATGAAAATCACACTTCACATTTAGCTGTCATATGTCTTCAATGTCCTTTAGACTAGATTCTGACTTTGTTTTTCATGACATTTCTGGTTTTGAAGATACTGATTTTTTTTTAATGAATGAGGCCATCTGGTGTTTGTTCATGATTGCATCCAGATTATGCCTTTTTGGCAGGAACACTCGTGTATGGTTTTATGTTCTCAGAGTGTCACATTAGGCGGTACGTCATGTCAGCTTTTACCTTGCAGCTGTGACGTTAGCTTTGCTCATTTGTAAACATGATGTCTGCAAGGCTTCTAAATCATAATGTTACCACATTTCATTTGTAGTATGAGAAAAAAGTAACTTCAGACTTACTGTCTAAATTTTCATGCAATATTTTTTGCATCTGGTGAAGACTCCTGGCTAAATTAACCATAATATTTTGTAAAATATTTAAATATTTCATTTTTTTCTAATTTATTCATTTACTTTCTACTGTTAGCAAGAGAATTCTATTCTTATTGATTAGCTAAGTTATTCCTTTGCATAACAATTTGTATTTTGGTTGGTTTCATATCTTACTTTTCCCTTGCTTTTTGTTGCTGTCAATATGTATTTCAGTGTTTATATTGCCACAGATTTAAATAGTGGAAGCTGCTTTACATAGGACTCATGACTTTTTGCCATATGCTCGTTATTATTTTTTAATTCTGTACTTCCTAGCACCACAAGATATTCCACGTTAACTTTCTATTTTCATTCCCCTGGTTTTGGAATGAAACATTCTATGTGGATCCATCATGACTTTTAATGAGGACTGTTATTTAGAAACTTAGACCTAGGCATTCAGAGCGTTCCATAAATGTATAAATTTTAATTTCTATATACCTATGTAGAAATCATACCTTTTTCTTGATGTTTCTATTTTCAGTTCATAATACAGAATTAGTTTATGTCTTCTCTCATGCCATATCAACATGCTCCTTCTCCATGATAAAACTCTGGGTCCTGGCATCAAATGATTTACTTACTTGCTCAGTCTTATAAAACACACAATGCATTATCCACATTGCTATACTCAAATCACTACGAACACCAACTTACTAATTAGCATGCTCCCATTAGAAACAGAATTAGGTTCATTTGTTCCATTTTTTATTCAATTTTATTTTCCTCCATTTTTATTTACATGATTTCATTTATGTGTATACAAATTGACAAGTTCCAAATAAAATTATGCAAAAAAGTATAGATGAAAAGTTATTAGGTTTCCCTATCACTTCCTCCATATTTAAACTCTGTTGATAATGAATTTCATCAAACTCTTATCTTTTTTGTTTAATTTAGAAAATAAGGAACATGTAATACATACATATACATACTAATTTTCCTTTTTTCCCTTACATAAAATATGAAATTTTACATTTTCTTTATTCCATCCAGGTTACTCACTTTTTGAGTAGTGCAACTCACAACCAGCATGGCCCATCCCATTATTCACACCCAAAACTGTGCTAAACCAGTCAGTGGACTAATTTAGTAATCACACACCTTTATCCCATCATCACACAACCTAGATCCATTTGTAGGCTCCATCTGTAAGTGTATGAAGCTTTGAAGGGACCATCTAGATATAAGCCATAATAACCAGTGATTTTTATATTTTTTCCAAATGTTATTCCAGTAATAACATTATTTACTGAATAAACATTTTCTCTGTTTACTTGGTGTCATTTATATAGCTCTACAGTCAGACTCTAAATTCTGTTTTTTCAATATGTTCATAAGCTTTTAAAAAGAAAGCTTTTCTGTTATAGTTGGTATCATTTTAATACAGATTGATATCTAGTCATCCAGTTTCTGAACTTTTTATTTAAAAAGTGACTGGTTACTTTCATGAGTTCATGGTTTAAATGGATTTATTTTCCCCTCAATCCCAATAAGGGCATTTAGAATTTTGATTGCAAGTCTTTTAAATATCTGTATTATGTTAGGAAGAATTAAAAGTTTTACAATAATTAATCTTCATATCCATACATATGCTTTATTATTTTAAATCCTTTAAGATATTGTGAAGTGTTACTTACTACTTAAATCTTTCTTTAACAGTTAGGTTTCTTTACCCTCATGAGTGCTTTGATGGAGGTATTAAGTTCCTATTATTTCTCCTTTCTTCTTGCCCCCACACTATTCAAACCTGCAGACATTTCTCACCTTCCATTCGTTTAAAGAACACGAAGTTCCTAACAAACTCATAAAGGGGACAGATTATTGTATTGGTAATTCTACTCATATCACTTTTGCCTAAATAAATATTATAAATGCATGCAAAATAATGAAGTAGACAGTTTGCAATCATTTGTTTCTTCTCTAAAATAGATAAAACCTGGGTATAAAAAGTAAAGCTAGATAGCACCTTCAATCAGCATAAAACTTAGCCTTTTCTATGTTTTAAAGACTCCCAAGTTTTAAGAAAAGGGTTAAATGCAGTTATTTTGGTCAGGATAGGAAAATAACAAAGATTTTTTTGTGCTTCTTCTGAGTTGAAATAGAATCATGTTTCATAACTAGGCTATCATGCAAGTCTTTATAGAAATGACAAAAGGTAAAAACATGCAATGTAAGATTCAGGGGAAAATATTGACTAAATTATTTTGGCATAGAAATTAATTCAGTCAGCAAATGTAAATTAATCTTAAAGTTGAACAAAAATGCCAAAAACAGATGTTGAAACTCCATTTTAAAACTCACTCTGAAAGTCAGAGAAAAGCAAATACTTTAACATCTGCATCTGAAGTCCAATCTGTATGTGAATCTTTTTGTTTGTGAGTGGGTATAAATATTCATGTGTAATGAAAATAATTACTAGCTCTTTTAGGTGCTATCACATCAAAATAAAAAAGGCATTAATTTTTCAATTAATTACTTTAAATTCTATGGATTGTTGCAATTATAAAACTGAAAAATTATAGCTGAAATATATAAAAATAAAGTGTATAAATTGTGATATTTCCATAATGGTTAAACACAAAATGAAATGCCAAAGTTTTTTTATTATTCAAAAACTTGTTTAAACATTAACCTAGCAGAGTATAGAATCTAACTGCAGTTCTAATAGGGAAAATTAAATTATAAATTCATTCTTCTAAATCTAAGCAAAATAAAACAATTATTAACTTAAAATTTAATTCAAAACGAATTATGTTTTCTTTAAAAGAGAAAATTTTAGC